>CAUYRT010053783.1:0-56205 GCA_963574885.1 Lepilemur ruficaudatus
TGGGTGGAGCTGAGGAATCTGGAGAGAGATAGATGAAGGGCGGAGGTTCTGGAGGAAAAGTGGAGGGTGGTGCCCAGTTTGGTTAATAGGTCCCTGCCTAGTAGAGGAGTAGGGCAGGAGGGCATGACTAGAAAGGAATGGGTAACAGGATGGTCGTCAGCAAGGCATGTTAGGGGACCAGTGATGGGAGGTTGTGAGGGATTGCCATCAATACCCATAACCCACACCTGGGAAGGATATAGGGGTCCCGAAAAGGATGTCAGGACAGAGTAGGTAGCCCCCGTGTCCACCAAGAGGGACATCGTCTTACCCGCTATCTTGATTGTTACCCTGGGCTCAGCGGGGGTGATCGGGGTCGCTGAGTCGGGGCCTCTTCAGTCTTCTGCAGCCAAACCCAAACTGTCAATGGCGGGTCTGGGGGTGGAAGGACTGACTCTCTGGACTTTTGTCTCAAGAGGCACTCACTCTTCCAGTGTCCCCCTTAACCACAGGCCAGACAAGGTTTAGAGGGCTGACGTGGCTGTGGGCACTGGTTGGCCCACTGGCCCTCCTTACCGCATTTGAAGCGGGTGCCAGGTGGAGTGCAGCTCATGGCCTTTGAGGAGGTCTGGCGTTCCGCTGGCGCCGCCAGCCTCAGGGCTGCAACCAAGGCTTGGGCCTGGATTTGTGCCTTCTGGCGGGCACGAGCTTCCTTTTGGGCCTCCGCCTGCTCATCTCGGGAGTTAAAAACTTTAAATGCCATGTCTACCAGGTCTCGTATAGGGGTCTGAGGGCCTTTTTCTGCCTTTTTAAGTTTCTGCCTAATATCAGAGAAGGATCGAGTAATAAAGTTCATCTGTGGTGAGTGTGGAGGAGAGAATGACAAAGAAGTCATGCCAGGTGAGGTCATATGCCTGTGTGAGATCACGGAACTCTTTGGTGCAGGCTGTGGGGTTGTTAGAAAAGGAGCCCAAACGCTTCTCCATCTGAGAGAGATCAGAAAGGGAGAAGGGGACATGTACGCACACAGCCCCCTCGGGGCCGGCTAGTTCTCTCAGGGACAGAGGAGGGTTTGGTCTGAGGGCCCCACATGGGATCGAGTGTGGTGACTGACAGGGGACGTTGGCAGAGAGCCGTTGCGAGTGGCAGCAGAGGATGGCGGGGCACTAGGAGGAGAAGAAGGAGGATCCACATATGGTGGGGGCCGAGCAGGGGGCAAGCTGAGGGAGTCAGGCGGGTCAGAGAAGGTGGAAGAGGTTTCTAACAGGTCCTTTGGCTGAGAGGTGGAAGAGGCCAAGGTTGGCAGAGGACTCCACAAGGAGGATCTGCGGCGGGTCACAGGTCTGACAGAGGGAAGGATGGGAGCGTAGGTAGAGGAAAGCCTGGACATACGGGATCTCTCCCCATTTGCCATTTTGGTGACAAAAATTATGGAGATCTTGTAAGATGTTGAAATTGAGAGTCCCACTTTTAGGCCACGGTGAGCCATTGTCCAATTTGTACATCGGCCAGGCAGTGTTACAATAGAAAATGAGCCGCTTGGGCCGAATGTCCGGCTTGAGGCCCAGGGCTGTGAGATTGGCCAAGAGACAGCCCAGAGGCGTGCTAGATTCGATTTGAAGGTTTGACTGCCCACGGTGCCCTCACTCAACGGAGAAAGGACGAGATCGGGGAGCCAACGTCCCAGGTCACTGACCAAGCCTTGGAGAGAAGGCTCTGAGCCTTGAGAGGAAGGCAACAAGAGTACAGGGGACGTCTCTACTGGTATCTTGTGCCTGGCTGGAAGGACTGACTGAGCAGTCTAGGCGTCCCTAGAACACTCAGGTCCTTAAGGTGGAGGGTCTCTGACTTGGGCCCAAGGTTTTATGGACAGAGACCCTGGAATGGATAAATTGGGCTAGAACCCCAAGGGCAGAGAGACTTACCAGGCCAATTAGCCCACTGGCGTCCGGTGGAGGTCCCGGTCCAAGGTCAGGAAGACACGAGAGGGGAAGGCGCAACCAAGGCCCTGAGACAGGCCAGCGAGACAAAGACTCCTCTCCCGGTTTCAGCACCAAATGTAAAGTTGGCGACGGCAGAAAGAAGGTGAGAGACAGAGTAACGCCAAACAATGTGGCTTTATCGAGTGCTCCCAGGCGAGGTTGATGGGTCCCGAGGAATGGGGCCCGAGAAGTCATGCCCATTTGAAAGGGGTGAGGGCTTTTATGCTATTTGAGGCGGGCCGGGGGCTTTTGGCGGGAAGAGTTGGGGATTTTCCACTGTGACCTTTGGAGGTTATTGAGAACTAGGAGGGGTTGGTGGTATTTTTGGAATCCGGGAACCGAAACCGAAAAACTCCTTGTCCAGGTGCACATCCAGGCGTGATTGTCCTTCAACTTAGCTGGGCCTAACAGTCACCTTTGTGGGTCTCTCTTCTCTTTAGGGAGGGGCGGGGGTGCCCGCCACCAGCCGTACGTACAATCATCTGTGTTTGTCTGTCTCCCCTACTAGACTGTAAGCTCCATGAGTGCAGGCAATATCTTCATTACTCACCACTTCCATAACCCATTGGGTAAGCCTACGAGACATGACTGAGCTTCAATGTCAACTTCTACCCGATGGGCCCACACGCTGCCTGCCAAAGGAGAAAGCAAACATCTGCTAAGACCTATGACTGCTGTCTCTTCTCCAGCCTTAAGTGTGTAACTATCTTTTCTTTATTGTAGAACAGGAAGTCCAAGTATTTTATTTTGCCAGAAGTGGGGGAATCCTATATTAGAAATAACATTAAAATCCTGCCATTGAGAAGTGAGGGGTCTTTAAGTCTTTAAGCACAGGAGTGACATGATGAGCTCTGTAGATTTTGGAAAGCTAACTGCCAGCCACAAGGAGGAAGAACTGGTGGAAGGAGAGACTAGGGGCCGGGGGATTTGTTGTGATTCTGCTCCGGAAGAGGGCTGATAAGAAAGCCTTAGCTCACAGGCAGCATTGAGAATAGAGAGCAAGGGGAAGAGGTGAGACTTTCAGAGATAAAATAACAATTGATTGGGGGTGAGACAGTGAGCAGCAAGAGATTGCCCAGACTCAGATACCCCAATACTTCACAGCTCATCCTCTTTGGGGGGCCCTCACATGCATGCTGTTCTCTCTCCCTGGAAGGACCCACCCAACACTTCTCTCTTGGAATCCTGTTCCTCTATCATGATCCCTGTGACGCTTTCCTTGACTACCCCATGGAGAATGACTCTTTTTTTTGAGACAGAGTCTCGCTCTGTTGCCTGGGCTAGAATGCCGTGGCATCAGCCTAGCTCACAGCAACCTCAAACTCCTGGGCTCAAGTGATCCCTCTGCCTCAGCCTCCTAAGTAGCTGGGACTACAGGCATGTACCACCATGCCCAGCTAATTTTTTATGTATATATTTTTAGTTGACTGGCTAATTTATTTCTATTTTTAGTAGAGACGGGATCTCCCTCTTGCTCAGGCTGGTCTCGAACTCCTGACCTTGAGTGGTCCTCCTGCCTCGGCCTCCCAGAGTGCTAGGATTACAGGCGTGAGCCACTGCGCCCAGCCAGCCGAGAATGACTCTTTCCCTCCTCTTTACCCCCACAGAACTTTGTTTAAATGGCCGATAGTATTGTCAACGGTGTGGGGCACAGGGCTCATGTAGCTGGTTCCAACAAGGCGTGGTGCCATCTGAAATGAAATGGCTGGAAAAAAACCATACATTTGAAGAAGTGTATTTGCCGACTTCATTTCCTTGACTTGTAATTAATTGACCAAAGGCATCATCTTTCTCTTTTCGCTTTTTACGAAGTTTCAGTGGGTCATGTTAATAAATATTTATTACTTATTTCTCTGATAAGGTTATATCAATGCAAGGTCTTGGAGGATCTTGGCTTGCTCCTTCCTTTAATTTTGAAGTAAACGATCTCTTAACATCAGAATAGACTGAGACACCACCTCTGAGCTTCTAAATGACTCAATATCCTGAAATCCCTGGTAATCTCACTCCAGCTCATCTGGTTCTAATTAACTCCTTCCCAAGCTATCTGTGTGTGTATGCCCTAGCAGTGTAGCCTTTGAAAAGGGAACAGATATTTTTAGTTACACTGGCTGCATAGTATAGCATGGCTTAACTCAGATACGCTCTGGGTTGGCTGACACAGACTTCTTCATATTTAATGCTTTTCCTAAAATTTTCCAACGTTCACTAAGGCTTCAGCAGCTTTTTAGGAACAATATTTCTGGGAAAACATTCAAAAATACATCTACATCATCCCCAAGAACACTCCACCACCCAGTTCCAGCAGAATCCTGGTGATTCTTCAAGACCAGTCCTGACTCTCACTGCCCTCCTCTGATCAGAGTCAATTCCTTCCCTCTTCCGCCTGATAATTTGCAATGCATAATCCTTTCCTGTGGAGTTTGTCACCTAAAGCCTTGCTATTTATTTATTTTTATTTATTTATTTTTTATTTCGGCTTATTATGGGGTTACAAAGGCCTTGCTATTTTTATCTGCATTCATGTCCTTCTCTTTTGCAGTATCATAAGCTCCTTAAAGGCAGAGACGCTATTCCCTTAGTGTGCTTCCTATCTGCCCCCTTTCCTCAGTACTGGAATCCTAACACCATGCCTTCCCTTGAAAGGAGATTAGTGTTCTAGGAAAGCTTGTGAATGAATGAATCATAAACGTAATTTGGGTCTTTTTTTTTTTTTCACAAAATGCCCACATTGAAAGTCCTCAGCCTCTTCTCTGCCCACTCATACCAGCTTTCTGGCATCTCTCCCCACCTGTCTGGCATTTCTCTCCCCCTGTAAAGAGCTCTCCAGTCGTCTGCAACCCTGGAGCCTGCACCATCACTCCCTCTTTGGATTCACCACTAAAGATGTTGAATAAGGCTGGTTCCATGGTTTAGCACGCTCCATTTAGAGAACTGTCCTACCATGCCTGGTTTCTTCAGCCCTGATGCGACTGTACCCACTCCCCTAACCCACAGCAACGCCAGGACAAAGCCTTACAAAGTCTTCCTCGGCAAAAGAACTAGTTGTCTTGGAGCCAAAGGAAGCTATTTGCGGTGTCCAATTCACCCCCGAAATCTTCCTTGAAACTGAGAAATCGAACACAGTGTGGTCTTCTCTCTGGGTTCTTTTGTGAGACCATGTTTTCTTGCACACAGCCAGAATGATGCAGCTACCTCCAATTATCCCTAAGCACAGTGTATGCCAGAAACTGGTCGTGTAATGAATACATCGTTATTTTCAAGCAAAAAAACTCAAAAAACAAAAAACTCTTTTTGGCACTGGTGCTGACTTGACAGATGTTCTTGATGATAAATGATCGCAGTAAGTCCCAGTGCTTCCCAATTCCCTTTCGCTACCTGTTTTCTCCTCTAATGGTCATTTCACTCCCTGGATGGTAGGAGGGCAGAGATCGTTAGCCTCATTATACAGATGCACGATCAGGGGCTGGGAAAGAGATTTCATGATTTGCCTAAACCACCACAGCTTATAAAAGGTGGTGGGCTGTCGGGGGCGATACTTAACCCTCAGCTTCCTAAGACTTTCCCACTTTCTCAAGCTTTTGTCAAATTTATCGTGAGCGGCATTTGCTGGGGTCAACTTTGGATCTTTGGATATTTAGTCATCCACTTAAGCTGCCTCCCCTATTTTTTTTGGATTTAAACTCTTCTAATTAAATAAATCAGATTTGCATTTTAAAAAGAAAACCACTCTAAAAGTCTTCTTAGTTTTTGTCAATCTTTGTAACAATTTCAGCAGGCCTTACACTAGAATTTCAGCCCACAGATATGTATTGTGTGCCTCTCTGTTGGCCCTTCTGCTAGGCACGGGGAGACTGGCACAGGGGTGCGAGATGATGGGGAATGGGGCAGGGGAAGGAGCAGGGGCACAGAGGGCCTGCATGCCAGCCCAAGCTCTGCTGAAGGGGCACCTTTCCCAAAGTTGATCCTCCTAAAGGTGGAGGCTTCTTCTGGAACACACAGATGTGCGGCATTTTCAGGTAGCGGTCCCGGTGGGAAGGGACTGTGGAGAGACACGGTATAGTTTACAAGACAATCAAGTCACATGCCTAAAAGTTAAGCACCTGGGCTACATTGGCATAAAGATGTGCTAGCGACGGGGTGACAAGGATGTCACTGAGTGCTGGATATAGTTGTAGACAGTGAAGGAAAGCAAGGGCGAGGGACAGGTGCCAGAGGGCTGGGGAGAACTGCAAACTTTGTGGAGAAGAAACTGTGATTTGGAAAATGTACAGTCCCAGCTAAAAGAAGGAAACATAGTCCTATCCACTGAAGGGTCTTGAGGTCCTACCTAGTGCCTATTCAAGGAGACTCCAGCCCTTCGGAAGTAGGTAGCGCATAACTATAGTGTTAGCTACCCAGCACAAAGGAGAGGAGAGAAAAGAAGGCAAGAGACACTCAAGAGGATAAGGGCATGGTTCTGGGCTCTGAATCTGACGCCCTGGATCTAAGTTCTGTTCTACCACGCAGTAGTTGGGTGACCTTGGGCAAGCTGCTTCTACTTCAGGACTTCAGCAGTAGCACCTACCTCCTAGAGATGATATGAGGAGTAAATGAGACTATTGCCTCCAAAATGCTTAGACTGGTGCCTGGCATGGAATAGTGCTCAGTAAGTGTTAGCTATTATTATGACCATACATACACATACATGCTTGCACTTTGTGTACCTTTACCAGTGTGTACACATGTGCACACACAAAATGCCTGTTGTGATCTGCAAGTAGCATAAGGATCCATAAATTCAAAGTTGTTATGTCCTACAAGGCACCATAAAAGGTCAGGGAAAGACTTGACCTTCAATTGTTGCTACTGTTTTTGCACGATTCAGCACTTTGAAATAACATTTGGAAGAAAACATTTGCAATGGAATTGGTGCTGTGTGGGACTAACCTTGGGATCCTGGGCTCAGGCTCTAGAGGACAATGTCCAAGAAACCAAGGCCTGTTTGGATTCCTCACGCCATGGCATGGAGGTAAAGCCCCTATGGGCTATCAGCCCAAGAGTCCATAGTCATTTGAACTTCAGTTTTCCCAGAAGAGTTTGTGGTACAGGCCTTGGGGGAGTTGGGGGGGATGGGAGACCAGTTTTATTGCTAAGGGAAATTTCCAGAGTGGCTCTGCTCACCCTTACTGAATCAGCACCCCTCACTCTACTCTGCCTTGCCCCAGACTGGAGGGCCTGCAGAGGCCTGCCATTACTTCTCATCCAGAAGTGTAGTAAATTGGGGCCGTCACCCCAAGTTCTACACTTGGTGACATATGAACTCTTGGGCAAGTTATCTAATCTTGCCGAGCTACATCTGTAAAATGGATATAAGAACAAAATCTACTTTATGGGACTGATTGTGAGGTTTAGATGTGATGAGGTAATGCCACTTAATAAAAGGTAGCCATTACGATTATTGATAGCAGCCACCACTGCAGTGTTGATGCTGCAGGCAGGGAGAAGCGGGTGCTGCTATTGCAAACTCACTTGTGACTCTCACATAATTAAGTGACCATAGAATGTATTGTCCACACTGGGGCATTTTAGAGACTTCAGGGGGCTCTGTTAATAATGGTGCCAGGACAACAGGCACAAACGGGGACTGTCTTGGGTGAACCAGCCCATGATTCTCTACCCACTTCCCAGCCTCATCCAACTATACTCTTTTCTTCAAAACATTGCTCTTAGTGGAATTTATGTCTCCTTCTTGATGTCTTTGTTGTTCGAAGCGTGTTATTCAACCATTGATGTCAGCAACCACTTATTGGGGGGTGAATACGTGTCAGCCATTGCACTGGGTGTTTTATGGAAATGAGCTCTAGGATCCTCACCGTCACCTTGGGCAGCAGGTGTTCCCTCCACCATACAGCCATGGAATCGGAGGCTCAGGGAGGTTAAGTAACTTTCCCAGCCAAGGTCATGGGTCTATTAAATGGTATATTTGGGATTTACCACATGCCATTTTAACGAAAAAAAGAACCCACTATATTGACCTTAATGGACCAGAATGACTAGAAGTTAGCCCAGGATGACTTATGGGGGCCCTCACTCTCACCCCTCCCCTGCTGCGCTAACGGGGTCAGTGCCAAAGCCTAGATCTTCCTCCCATAGTTACACTAATTCCCAAACCCTCAGGTCAGAGCAGTGGGCTGAGTAACCAACGGGGCCCTCTGATTTCCACAGAAATGAGAGCTTCATAAATATAGGCTGTTAAGCCTGCTTTGGGTCTCTTTGTCAATGGAATCTTGTGTAGTTTTCATAAGACTTAAGGACTGTGTAGATAAGCCTGCAGCAGATTTTATCCTTTTTTTTTCCATTTCAGGTATTCCCAAGGTGGGGGCAGGGGATGGGTGAGAAGCAGGAGCTCTAGCTGGGGCCATGGCTCTTTTTCGGTAAGCTGCATGGAAACACTTCTGCTAGGAATGCCCACTTCTGATTCTGCCACGGTGACGCAGACACATCTCCATGCCCATTCAGTGTTTGTTGGTGGAAAGCGTTAATTCTGAATGTCTGGTTCCATGTGAGCAAGGCTAGGGCTCCCAGAAAACTGGTCAACGATGCTCTGAATTCAGCTGATCCGTCTGGGCAACTCGATCATTTCTGGGGCCGCATTTCCAGGAGGATGGTTCCCACAGTGCAGGCAAATGACAGCTTCTTATGGTGCCAGTGTGATGTGGAAAGAGAGCTCTTAGCAAATGCCTTCCTCGTCCATTCTTAAAGAGTTTGTCACCTCCCAGTTGCTTGTCCAGAAGTAATCTCATTACTTAAATCATGCGTTAGCAAGTGGAAGCTTTCCTCTGCACCCTCTGACTGGTTCTTAGGACAATGGTGACTTGCCATGTGGCGGTGAGTCACAAATTTTGTCTCAGCTGAACTTGAGCAGCAGAGACGGTTCCCATTCCAGGGGGTGAAGGGCTTTCCAACCTTCACCAATGGTGTTGATCCCAGTTCTGAGGAGTGGAACACACCAGAAAAACCTCCCCTCCGCACCCGCTTGCAAGCATAATAAACTGAAATGAAACCTGCCCTCAAATATTCCGAGTAAAGATGCTTTTGAGTTACTTTAACTGGATTTTTAAAGAGACAGGAATTCCTCTCTGTTTCCCATGTCATAAGTGACTTTAACGAAAAATGGTGAAAATGTCAATTCAGAGAAGCCCACATGCACGTGGGGCTACCCTCCCTTTGCCTCCCCATACCTGACCGGTCAAGAATCCATGTGGGAAATTATGGCCCAGCTGTTCCAGAGACCCTCAGGACAAAAAGTGCCTGTAATTACTGGAATTACTGCCTGCATAAGCTGGAAAAACAGAGTTTTCCTACGTGTGAGAAGAGCATTGCCTTCCTCACCTTTGGGACCTCTGTACGCACTGTCCCCCCTCCCTGGAGTAAGTCACGTCTTGGCCATTTCTTCTCGGGGCAAACCCGTACTCATCCTGAAGACTCAGCTTAAGGAAGCACCTGGGCTTGTCTGGGGGTTCTGGAAGAAGTTTTCTGTTATATTTCTGTGGGCTCCTATGGGACCCCACGGCTCCATTAGATGCACCTCATCTTTATAATGACAAGTTCAAGGCCTGCCTTCACGACTGAGCCATGGGCTCTAGAGACATAGGGTCTTGTCTGCCATGTCCCTCAGGCCCCTTCCTCACCTAGCAGAAGGCCCCCAGGGAAGGGATGGATCACTTAGGGGAATGTGTCTGGCCACTGGCCATGGTGGTTTGGGACCTTGCAGGGCCCCCTCAAATGCTTACCTGGGTTTGGAGATGCTTTCTCTTTCAAGGAACACTGGATTTTTAACTCTTTCTCCTAAACTCCAGGAGAGTTAGAGTAAGCCTCAGGCAAAATTATGCCTGTCATTTATATTATATCACTTTCCAGTTTATATGGATGTCAAGGCAAGTAAGGTGCTATTATCTCCATTTTACTGACAAGGAGACTGACAGCTCAGAGTAGTTGAATAACGTGCCCCTAGTCACACAATGTGGTGCAGAGCTGGAGAATGAATCCTTCCCCACTATGATACGCTGCATTAACAGTATGTCATAAAAACTACTGCAATTATGTCTTACTTCCAAGTTCCAATTGGTCACAGATCATTCAGAGCTTTTTTCAAACCATCTCTATCACTTATTAAGGACTCGCCCATTGCCTCTTTGCAAGTTTCTCTGCCTTGTAGAAATTTTGATTAATTTATTGGAATTCTCCTGCCTGGCCAAAATCTCCCAGGGTGTCTCTTCCACCCATTCTCTGGGAAGCCACTGTTATGTGTTTGCATTTCTGCTCGCTTCTCTTGCATTTCAGCTGGGTCCCTGCCCTCCCCGACTGGCCTATATTTGCTCTTTGGGGTGTCCAGTTTGACTCTTTGCATTATTTGTTCCCTGCTTCCTCTTATGTTTACTACATTCAGCTCTGAGCCCTCCTCAGGCGAGAACCAGAGCACCTCTGATATCAGTGACAGTGCTCCGTTGTCACAGGATCTGACCTCAGAGCCATGTGACTGACGAGTAATACATCAGCTATCACATAGTCAACAGATGATCTCCCTGTGCGACATAACTGCTTATTTTAATGATATCACTAAAACATCAGTAGAGGCCCTTCTTTGAGATTGCTGTCAGAAATGTGTGGCTTTGTATTTTTAATATCCTCAGTGAACTTCTGGTTCAAGATGAGGGACTATGCATGCATTCCAGCCTCACTTTCTTACCCCAAATCTCTGGAATTGATAGCCAAGGTATTTTTTAAATCCATAACTGAAATATAAGATAAGAAGGAGAGCCCTCCTTGGGCCAGAAATTCTGTAAGCATAAGAACTGATGGATTAAATCTGGTAAAGGAAACAGATCAAAATATACATGGGAGAAGAGTATTCCTACAAAGTTGGGACAAAATCCAAGAGGGCTCCACACCTGGAAATGGTGGATTATGAGAGCGGGAGGAAACCAGGGGCAACCAGTAGGTTGGGGGACCGGCTTCAGGAGTTCCTGGACATCGTCCTTTCCCTTCCCAAGCAGCAGTTGCAGTGGGGCCTCTGCCCAAAGAAGCTACAAGTACAGAAGGTTGGCGCTGGAAACACAGGCTACACCCACACCTAAAAGTCTAACTGCCAAGACTGACGAGTGGCACATCCCACCCCTCCCTCAGTCTTCCTGGAAACAGACTGGGACACAAACTACAGAAGGACATTCTGCCTTTCCTCCTCCTCCTCCAAAAGGTGGGCAAACAGAGGCAGCCGCTGACTAACAGAACATTTCAGCCACAAATGAGCACATGATTAAGAATCACTAAACATTTGAGGAGTGCTAACACCTTGAAAGGAAGTCACAAACAGTAAACAAATAGAAGAGGTGTACCCGAGGAAACAGGACTCCAGAATACATTGGATTATTAGCATCAGAGGCAGCAGAAGATATTGCAGATATTGGGCATTAATGTTTTGATTTTTGAAATGAAAATCTGAATGGATAGGCTGAAAAGCCATACAGATAACAGCTGAACAGCTAGGAGATCCAGTTAAGGAATTACCCCAGAATGCAGCACAAAGAGAAAAGAGATGGAAAATATGAGAAAGCCGGCAAGAAACATTAAGGATGAAGCCATAAGACCCAATATTTGTCTAACTGATATTCTAGGAAGCAAAAATAGTGAGAATGGAGAGGAGGCAACATTTAAAGAAATATTAACCAAGAATTTCCAGAACCAAAGAGGACTGCCTGAATTGGCAGCAGTTAAAAAAAAAAGTCACATATAGATATCTCACGGGGCCAGTTCTTCACTCACTGAAGGTAGACTTGATTTGGAAAGCAATAAAAGGGCATTTGAAAGCAAACATGGCAGAAAGATGGGTAATCCAACTTAGTTCTTGTTGACAATGAGATGTAAGTTAAATTAGATGAAAATTGTAAACATTATCTGCAAGGCTCATAAACAAGTTCTGAAGACGCCTGCCCCTCCTGTTAGCGCCCACAGGCAGTTTAGCTAGTACAGTTTGCTCTGTCTTCTCAAAGCTTCTGCTAGTTTCCTTACAGCACAGAATGGGAGCACTTGAACCCATTAAAAGCCAGGGCTCAACTAAGAGAGCAATGCCCCTCCCAGGCCCTTCCGCGTCATCCGGCCCCTGCCCACAGTTCCACTCTCGGGGGATATTAATGCTTCCCAACTGAATCTGGCTTCTTCAGTCTCAGTGTCCCCGACTGCTTCACTCACTCCTGCTTCTGGCATTTGCAAAGCCCTCCCCTCTCCGTCATAATTCCAGCCACATTTCAGGGCCCAGAACAGGTGCCACCTGTCACACAAAGGCTCCGTCGGCCACATCTCTATGCTAACCTCTCCTTGTACGTGTCAGCCAAGTACCAAACTGAGTTTTCTCCCTGGCTAGGCTGGGAGCTGCCCTAGAGCAGGGAGAGCGCCAAACGTTTCTTTTGTGCCCTCCCAAGAACTGCTCCAGGCACCTGTTAACAGCAAAAATAATCCCAGGAGGGAGAACAAATGGACAGATTAGCCCCTGGGTACTAATAAGGAAAGTGGGTGGATAGAAAATGTGGGGAAATGACACAGAAAAGGAAATGTGGGTGAGGAGGGGCGCGGGCGGCAAACGTCAGCTATTCCACGATGGTGCTCAGGCCACATCGGCATCTCTCACATGATCTCCAGTATGTCAGTGACAAGAGGGCCATAGAGTGACAGAACCCTAGACCCAAGGGAACTTAGAGACTACTCCACTCCCCAGGCCCCTCTGGCACCCAGGAGAGAAGCGGTGACCTGCCCCAAAGCACGCAGCTCTTTAGTGACCCCTGAGGGCACAACTCCAGAGCCCTGTTCCTTCCAGCTGTTCGTAAGACCGTCCATTATTATCTCTGTTTTCCCTGGAGACTGAAAACCTAAACAAAATGACTCTTAATGAACTTTTACTACGTGCTAGACACTCTGATAAGGCCCCAATATGCTTTATCTCGTTTCCTCCTCATTTCTTCCATTTTCATGTTGAGGAAACTGAGGCAGAGCTGTATCAGTGAACTGTAGTGATAGAGGCTGGCCCTGAACCCAGGAAGGGAAGTGGCGCAGGGAGGGGTGCGGGAGCGGCTTTGAGCTGCTTCTGTCAATTCTTTCCTTATTCTCTTCGCCTTCAGTGCCCTTCCCCCGACTTAATATCCTACACAATAATGCTCCTCCTTCAAGGCCTGCTCATAAAGCCATACCCGACCGTCCCTGGGTGGTCACTTTCTACTCTCTTCCCAGAGTTGTTTATGCCTCTGGTTGAATATCTGTGCAATCTGACTTTTATTATGATAATATGAGTGGTTCTGTCTTGCCCAAATTAACTCCTTAAGCGCAAGGACCTTATTTTGCCATATTGCTAGAGCCTAGAACGGTGGCTAGGATATTGTAGACTGACTGGCTTTGCAGGGTGAAGACAGTAGCTGTGCACACACATGCATTCCATGAGCTGCAGCCCCCCGCAGCAGAAGCCCAGAGTCCCCACGTGCCCTGCTGCCTCCTGCAGAGCTGACGTGCAACCGTGGACAGTGTCCGTCTGAGGGGGCCACACATGGGATCTTAGGGTATCATATGGGCCTCTCACTCTCCCCTTAAATATTTTCATGGGTTGAGGAATCTGCCACCTTATCATCAAGCTTTCAATTGTAATTTGGGGTCCAGTTAAAATGGAAAATCCCCAAGAGAAATTTCATTCACTTGCAACCTGGAAACAATACTCCATTGGTCAGTGCAGGTGGTTTTGATCTGAAAAGAGCTTCTGGGGCACTGGGCACCTGAGGCAGAAGGTCGGGGAAGGGAACTAGACGCAGGAGCTGTTAATTTGAGGTCTGTGAAGGGACCTCAAGGGGTCCAGGAACCCAGAATTGTATTCAGAGCACTGCATGTTGATTCCTGAGTGGGTATCTCCAGGGGGAGATTCCACAGCTTTCATTGGATTCTCAGAGTGGGTCTGGGGCTCTAAAGAGAATGAGAAGAGATAGAGAAGGTGGCCATTTGCACCCCAGCCTCCTTGACACCCCAGTTTGTCTCTGGGCACCTGTGCTCACAGGCACCAGTGGCGGGCCTGAGACCTGTGGAAGAAAAGAACCAAGGAAACCAGCAGGGCAAAGGCACAGAGGGGCAGCTAAGACAGAGGGGAAGAATGCTGGGCATCAGATGCAGAGATAAAAGGGGCCATGTGCCCAACACCCTTGTTTTCTAGATAAGGAAATGGAGGTCCTCAGAGGATAAGTGGCCCCAGCACTCTGGGGTCAGCCAGGGGCTTCCTTGCCAGGGATGGCTCTGCTCTAGGACATCTCTGTGTCCTCATGGTTTGTTCATTAAACAACAGATAAGCTTTCAAGAAGTTCATTAAACTACAGATAAGCTTTCAAGGAAAGGCCAGCGCTGCTGCTGCTATCTGACTGTTTGGGTGGTGGCTGTAGGCCACTGGGTTGCCGGGACTTGGCATTTGGAATCACAGATAAGATAAGGAAAACTCTGGAGATACGGGAAGGCATCATTTTTTGAGGACCACCCCGGCCTAAATGCTTAAGACCTAACCATTTATTCACTTCACTGACATTTACTGAGCACTTACTAGCCTCCTGGGGGCTGCAAAGAGGAGTGAGAAGAGAGTCCTTGCCCTGGAGGAACTTACGCTGTGGTGACGATGGAGGATGTCCCACTGCGGAGGGACTGGCTGCTCTGGGAGAGGGGGGTGGAGTTGTTTCTGCCCTTGCAAGGCTTAACACAGCCAGGCAGATCAGTGGAAGCCAGGCCCCTTGAGACCTCGGGGTGGTAAATCTTAGATGCCAAGACTCAGGTAAGGCTCTGGATCTTGCCACGGAAGGGGGTTCAATGACCTCTCTGGCTGGTGGCATCTGGGCTCCCCCGAGGACTGTGTATCCACGTGGGGACCTTCCACTGTTGCTGCCGAAGTCGTGGAATCACGCAGCTTCATGTGCCACAAAGACCTTAACACCCAAGGAATGACAAACGGCACCACTGGTTCCACTTTAGCTCTTCTCTTACCTCAGTGTCCGGAGGTGAATGGCATTCGCTTCCTCAGCCAGGGCTCAGGCAGGCTTGGGAAAGGAGCAAGGCCACAGGGCTGGTTAACCACAGAGCCGAGACCTGGACTCAAGTCCTCTCGCATCTCAAATCTTGCTTTTGTGTTGCTGCCTTTTCCCTCCTCAAGTTAAAAGCCAAAATTCTGTTGTAAAATTCCACTATGTTATCCCTTCTGGGGCCAGACTACATGTTAGGTCTTACAAAATGGGATTGAACAGTGGAAGTGGTGGGAAACATCTTAGAGAAACGACTGCTGTTGCTGGGACAATCGCCAGCTTGCCCTTGCTGCCTTCTTCATAAGGAAGGGTCAGAGCGCTAGTGAGAAAATAGGGTTTGGGTGTCAGGCAAGCCCAACATGATGCGATCTGAGGGCCCAGGGTGGGCCTCCGGTCCCAAAATACTCCCCCTACCTTGTCTTGTGGCCTGAAATGCCTTTAATGATCAAGAAGGCTTTTAAGGCAGTCTCTGCTAAATGGATGTGTTTCAAAACAAACTCTTCCTGGAGACAAGAGGCACTTTGCCCCGTCAGAGGGGCAACGATGAAAGCTCTGAGGTAAAAGGGCGCCCTGCAAACTGGCCCGAGCCCCAGGCTTGCAGAGGTTGGCCCGTAAGCTATTGTGACTAAAGGAGCATTTACACACACACCCACACACACACACACACACACACACACACACACACACACACACGCATGCATGGAGTATCTACTGTCCTGGGGATTGTGCTAGAAGTTATGGGGCCTCAAAAGTGAGCAAGAATTCCCCCCTGCCTGCCGGGCACCCAAGAGCTTTGGGCCCGCACCTGCACTCACGAGAGATGTGGGTTTGGGCAGCACGTGCCTTTCCTGCACTGACAGCTGTCTTCCCCACATGGCTGGAACCCAGGGGGCTGGGTGGTAACGCCTGGACTTTCCACTCATTCCACGCATGATCGATTAGGGACCGCACTGGGGGCCAGAAGTACAGGGTGGACAAGACAGTTGCCCTGAAGGCGGTCCAGCCACACCTCATTTATCCATCCCAGTTTCCTTTGTTGGCTCCTTTTGTCTCTCTCCTGCTCCAGAACAAGAAATTCCCAGGGGATCACTTGGAAGCTTGCTGGGAAGAATGACTGAACCTTCAGTGTCCTGACCCCGGGACCAGGGTATGTTTTGTTTAGCATCAGAATGTGCACAAGGGTGAACCTTCCCTGCTTTTAAATCATCACTGACAAGTGACCTTACTTCCCTGGATCTGGTGTAGTTGATTCATGTTTAAAGGGGGAGAACTGTATTATTAGAAGACGTTGGCATTTCCATCCAGTTGCGATACCTGGTGTTTCCTCAGTGAAGAAGTTCATGGGCATCTCTGCCTGTCATTCTGGAGAACTATGGTTCTCATGAGGTGTTCTGGCTTCTAGCACCTTCAGCCTGTTTGCCTTACTGCCTCTCACGTCTAGAAACAGAACTGAATGTCTGCATATAGTACCTTGCTCAGACAAGTTCCTTAATAAATGTTTAATGAAACCCTTCCGGACTTTGATTTACATAGTGAGTTGGCAGTCAAAAGCATGAGTGCCCCAGGACCGGTGTCGGAGAGGAAAGAGCAGTAAAAGATGCCCCAGGCAAGGAGGGGAGTAAAAGCAGACTTGTCCCGGAGGCTGGTTGGGCAGAACTGGATGAGTAGGGAGACATGGAGGGGGAAGAACTCTGCAGGTAGGTGCCTGGGGGTCAAGGAGGGACAGACCTCTGAGTGCAGACAGCCCAGAAATAAGGCTGGGAGAGGACGAATTTGGAAGTCTTGCAGGCAACCGGAAGCAAGGAAGGGTTTATAGCAGGGGACTGATGTGACAAAAGCTGGGCTGAAAAGCAATCCAGCAACAGCACGCAGGATGGAGTGAGAGGGAAGGTCTGAGGAGGGCCTCAGAGCGGTTACAATGAGGAACAGGAGCTGGACACAGGTGGGCAGAGTGCAAACTCGGGTGACAGGTTTGTAGTTAGCACATATGAAGGCCTGGGCACTGTTCTAGAAGTGGGATACAGTGGTGAAGTAGAGAGACATGGATCCCCATCCCTGGGGAACTTGCCTTCTAGAAGGAAAGGAAACAGAAGGAGGGATATGACTTTTCATGAATTAATGCCCCATTTTATTCCATAAGAGAGTTGAGGAAATTTACAAAACTACCTCCAAGTAAGAAAGATAAGTGTAAATGATTTTATCTATTGTCCTAGACGATATCCCTCCTTTAGATAAAACAACGATTTGCATATGGCTGATCTTATAAAGTCTCTCAGCGTCAGCTTAGGACCTGGCACCAAAGCATCACTAACCAAAGGTGGTTGCAAAAAGGACCCAAATGTCTAGTTCCCAGTGTGGGGCTCCATAGAGGTTGTAGCATTGGATTCAGATACTAAGTAAAGGCTGCAAATGGGCTGGAGCCAAGACCGGGCTCGCGGAGAGAGATGTTTTGTTTAGCATCATGCCTGACGCTTTGAGAGGAAGGCGGTGCTCTAAAACGTTCATCCCCTACCCTCCACCTTCATGTCACCTGTGCAGCCCTTGAAGCCATTAGAGCCTGGCACTGCCAAGAGAGGACTGAGGATCTGCGAGGAATCCCCAGGGTTTTCACAACTGAGGCTTTTGAAAATAAGTAGATATTGGAGAGTTTGAGGTGGGGTAACTTTTGGCAAGAGTCTAGTAGGAAGATATGAATTTGCCTTCAACTGACCACTGAGAATATGCTTTGATCCTGAATAGAACAGAGGGCAGGGTTAATATCCATTATAAAAATTAAGATATAAGCCAGAAGGCAAAGGAAATTCAGGAAAGTACTTTGAGACAGGGACAAAACATCTTTAGGGACTATCCCTAGAACTTGGAGACTGGATATGGTTTGGCCTTCCTGCCCCCAACTAGAAGTTCTCACTCGGGGAACTGTTTAAATAAGGGTCTATACCTCTCCCTCTAAGACCCTGTTAGTCCCCGGGGACCAAGGTTACAACTATCTTGCTCCTAGTGGCAACTCTGGCAGTCAGCCCCTGAGGACGCAAAGCAGAGGGTGCAACAGGGAGAACCAAGGTGCCTGGGTTGAGTTTCCCCTGAAGTGGGGGCATGAAAGAGGGACGGACCAAGTGTGCTGGAGCAAATTAAAAGGGAGCGCAGGCTTGGCACTTGGCCCTCGGACCCAGGGTGGCTGGGGTCATCTGCCTGCTGGACAAGTCATCCCTGAAACTGCCCTTCAATAACAGGGTGCAAGGCGAGAACTGTGGTAAGAGAACTGTCCCCCTATAATTGCCACTCCAAAGTCACGTAGCTGGTGGTCATAAAGATTCTTATCCCCATAGCTGATGTTCATAAAGATTCATAACTTTTCCCATAGATAATATCATATTTTCCAAACCTACAGGTAGTATTTAAAGTATCTTCCCGGCTCCGCATTCCCATGGATCAATTGGCCCACCCACATCAGTGGTCCATACCAACAAACCGACTCAACTGGAATTGTGACCCCAAGGACAGGAGCAACACAGGAAGATGATTTCTACACCCCTATAATTTTGTCCCTATTGACAAACCCAATTGCCTAATCCCTTGCCTGTCAAACTGCCCTTAAAAACCCTGTCTCCCAGTTCTCAGGGAGGCGGATTTGAGAAATTTCTCCCGTCTCCCCACTTAGCGCTATGCAGAATAGAGACTCTGTCTCTGCGTAAAATTGCTGACTCGGCATATCGGCTGCATCTTGGTCAGCTGGCAAAGGAACCTGGTTGGGCGGCAACATCCCCATGCTAAAAGGTAGGATTTAGTAGGGTCTGGCCAGTCCAGGTAGCACTTCTGCAAGGCCAGGGCCTGCCTCCCCTCCCTGAGGAAGTCCTGGCCTATACCAGGGTACATGGGAGTCCCTCCTGTCGCTGTGGGGCCCAAGACATGTTCTGACCCCAACATTACCAGGACACTTAGGCTCTGCTGTGTCCCCATAGGCCTTTGCCCTGTCTCAGGCTGAGTACTTTTCCTTTCCCTGAGGATGGTGGGGTATTAAATGAAGGTGTTAGTCATGTAAACTAAAATAAAATTTTAAGGCTCATCCCGCCCACCATCACTGGCTGACTGAATGGACCCCCTCATGGCCAAAGGAATATCCTAAAACTAAAATACCTGCCAGGAGCAGGGAGGTCAGACATGCCTCATCATGCCCCTTCTTGGGGACATCCTTTGAAACCCATTAACAGGCCTAAGGGTAAGCGAGACAAACCTACAGGTCCTCAATTGACACAACAAATCTATGTCCCAGTGGCATATGTCTGATAACTCCTAGGTTAAAATATTCCAATCCTTTAGACAAAGCTTCATGTCTTTACAAGCCAATGAATCTTTAAACCCACCTATCACCTGTAAGCCCCCCCTTGAGATGGCCCACCTTTTGGGGCCAAACCAAAGTATGCCTCCCACGTATTGATTTATGACTTTACCTGTAACCCCTGTCTCCCCAAAATGTATAAAACCAAATTGTAACCCAGCCACAGCGAGTCCACTTGCTCAAGGCTTCTTGGGTGTGGCTCCGGGTCACGGTCCTCAAATTTGGCTCAGAGTAAATCTCTTTAAAATTATTTTACAGAGTTTGCCTTTTTTTTTTTTTGTTAACAAGATTTGGCGCCCAGACCTGGGGCTCAGAGAAGACTCGGACCGCCGAAGGAGTAGCCCGAACTCAGCGCCAGGTACTGGCACGGCCCTTTTGGGCCCTCCGACTCCGAGCTTCTCCTTTGGTGGAACTGGTAAGTCCTCCTAAGCTCTGGACCTCCCGTTTTTGGTTGATCATCTTGGTTTCCTCTGAGCAGGTTTTTCCTAGGAATTGTTGTTTGGGATCCTAACTTAGATTTGGAGATGCATTCTAAAAGGTCTTCTCCATTGTCTTTTTATCCTAAAATTAATCTCAGTTGGCTTTGCTGTGCATTTTTGAAAGAGGAAACTGAACTGTCTTGTTTGTAGATAAATCAGAAACTGAGTTCCTCAGCTCCGAAGAGAAGTGGCATCTTACTCCTCCCAGTCTTGGCAGCCCTGGGTGACTGGGGTTTTGAGTGGGAGCTGCCTGGGGTGATTCCCCAAGGTGTGAGTGGCACTATAGGGTACCCCCAACTCATTAATTAAAAGAAAGCTCATCCAGGAAACACATGAAAGAGCTGATCACTAGGTGTTTTGAGTCCTCTTGGAGGTACTAGACCCCCAAGAGGGAAACTGAGACACATAGAGGGTGGGACCCACTCAGTGGTGAAACACTGAGGAGCTCCACCCACAACCGGCACACTGAGATCCATGACACCAAACCCTGTATTACAGTTCGGTTGCTTCTTTTAAAGAAAAATGGGAAATCCTTTAAAAATTAGTAAAGACAAGGAGAATGACCCCCGTTGGGCACCCCAGTTGGTTTGTGGCACCTCTACTTGCAAGTATTTGTGTAAATGAAAAGACTCAAAGCCATGCCAGGTTTTTCTAGGGCTCCAGCTTGTTATAACTAATTCTTGTGCGCAAGTTTTTATGAAAGGGCAAATTACATCAAGGAAAATTCAGAGCTCAAATGGTCGACCTACCACTATAGAGTTAAAATGTCTCAAGCTATTTCTCTCTCTCTTTTCTGGCTACTCTAAAACCTGCTAACTTTTTCTATTGATGTTAAGATAACTCATTGTTTACAGTGTTTACAATTGAAAGGCTACCTGGAGATCCTGCTGCCAGTACCAGCTAAAATGCAAACATTGAAAACTCATTTTGAACTGAAGGGGAAAAAAAGGGTAAAGGTTTAAAAAAAAAAATCAAACTGCCATGAAAACTGCTTTACCCAAAACTTTGATCCACAGGCCATTTTAGGTTACCTATCAGGGGAACTAAAATTTGCCATGTGAACAAGTTCCAGTTTCATCAGAGGAAATTTGGATCCAGCTGTCTTTTACAGACTGATGAGTTTGGGTGACCATCTCATGCCTAGAGTTCTAGGGTAAAATCTATTAGAACTTTGTGTGCATGTATGTGCGTGTGAGAATGTGTATGTTTAGATATGTTTTGTGTCTGTCCATGTATTACATGTTTGTGCTTACATGGTTCTGGACTGGCTTAAAAATAAGGGAGCATTCATAAATTAAACCCAAATGGTTCACGTGAATTTAGTAATCTTTGGTAAATAAGCTGGGTTATTATTTAAAAATAAAAAGGTGTTATTAGTAAACTAATAGTAAAAATGTTTTCAAATTGTCAGCATACATTTGTTTTTGCCTGGGTTTTACCGGACATTTTTATGTTCCTGAGGTGTTAAGATTTCACATAAAGGTTATAAAAATATAAACTCAGCCAAAGACAAAATAATGTGTGATTTTTGATAAGTAAAGTAAATTTAATATTTGGTCTAATGATAATCACTAAATCTGAGTTACCAACAAAAATACCTATGTGTTTAACTTTAAGGTAAAAATGCAAATGTGCCTAAGTGTCAGCAAATTAGAATAAATACAACACCAAGCAGAGCACAAATAAACAATCTTATGGACAAGGTTTGTGAAAATATTTGGTTTTGGTCTTTTAACCCTAACTGCAGATATAGTTTACTTCCACTGATTCAATGTCTGTAGGGAGGTACACAAAATGTGTTTCTAACTCACTATCATCTGATATTAACAGTACTGTTCTGGATTCAAAGTTGTTCTAGAAGTTGTAGTTACAACTTAAATTGGAAGCTTTAGTTTTCCCTTGGTCTTGTCCATCTTTGTCCTACTCTTTACAAGCTAGCTGGTTATGTGTATATTATGTTGCTGTAACAGAGTATTTGTCTAGGGAAAAAAATTCTAAATTATTAATTTTTGTAGTAATTTATTTTAAGATAAAAAGTGAATGATGGTTAAAATCCAAGAGAATCTCAAAACAGTCTTACTCCTTGCATGTACTCAAGTTTACACCCAAAGTAAAATTGTTTTGAGACTAGATTGTTTTTAAAATAGCTTAATCTTGATCCTCATGTAAAAAGCATGTTACCACTTTGTATCATTGTTTGAGGTGCTAAGGATTGGTGCTAAAGTTTTTTTTTTCCTCAGTCTACAGTCATGTAATCTTATGTTAATGGGAGTCAGAAAACTAACTTAAAATGAAGGCTTCAGAAGCAAAAATTTTCTGACCTTTCCTTGTCTGCCTGCCTCTTGTACCAATTCTTTTCTGAAAACTAGCCATAAAACCTAGAATTATTTTATGTAAAATGACCATACAGTAATTATCTGATCTACTTTGTTTTTGCTTTGTTTTACTATAAAACCCTATTCCAGAAAGGGCCTTGCCCTGCACCCAGAAGGAAAGAATGCCCACTCAAAGAGGCCAAACAGAATCTGAATGTAAAAGCCTTGTTGGTTCTGCCACTCAGCCTGTTAGAATTAGCTCATACCCTTTTTGTCCAATCATATTTCTATATGGCTGTCCATACTTTAAACATAAAAAATGGACAATTTCCCCTGCATCTTTGAGTGTTCATTCTGAAGGCATCCATGTATGAGTTTTAATTCTTTCTCCTGTTAATCCTCATGTCAGTAAATTTTTAACAAGTCTTTATGGGAAACAGTGAGTGACCTTTGCTCCCAAACTTTGAGGGCCAGGGATGCTTTGATCCCTGTAATGTCAACAGATTTTGTTTTGGGATGTGATGTTTTGGAAGGATCTAATTAATACTTTTAAACAGGATATTCTAAAATGTCTACTTTGTTTATAAAATTTAGAAGTGATGTTATATTTGTTTAACAAGTCGGTTTTTTTTTATTTCAGCATATTATGGGGGTACAAATGTTAAGGTTATGTATATTGCCCTTGTCCCCCTCCCCCCTCGAGTCAGAGCTTCAAGCATGACCATCCCCCATACTGTGCACATGGCACTCATTATGTGTATATATACCCATCCCCTCCTCCCCCCTCCCGTCTGCCCCACTCCCAATGAATGTTGTTCCTATATGTCCACTTGGGTGTTGATCAGTGAAACCAATTTGCTGGTGAATACATGCGGTGCTTGTTTATCCATTCTTGGGATACTTCACTTAGTAGAATAGGTTTCAGCTTTATCCAGGAAAATACAAGAGATGCTATATCACCGTTGCTTCTTATAGCTGAATAGTACTCCATGGTATACATATACCACATTTTATTAATCCACTCATGTATTGATGGGCACTTGGGTTGTTTCCACAACTTTGCAATTGTGAATTGTGCTGCTATAAACATTTGAATGCAGGTGTCTTTTTTATAGAGTGTCTTTTGTTCTTTTGGGTAGATGCCCAGTAGTGGGATTGCTGGATCAAATGGTAGATCTACTTGTATCGCTTTAAGCTATCTCCATATCGTTTTCCACAGGGGTTGCACTAGTTTGCAGTCCCACCAGCAGTGTAGGAGTGTTCCTATCTCTCCGCATCCACACCAACGTTTACTGTTTTGTGACTTTTTGATAAAGGCCATTCTCACTGGAGATAAGTGATATCTCATTGCGGTTTTGATTTGCATTTCTCTGATGATTAGAGATGCTGAGCATTTTTTCATATGTTTCTTGGCCATTCTTCTGTCTTCTTTTGAAAAGTTTCTGTTCATGTCCTTTGTCCACTTTTTGATAGGGTTGTTTGATTTAGAAATAACAAGTTATTTTAAAGAGATGGTAACTTATCTTAGAACACAAATAATAGAACAAAGGCAAAAAAAGCACACAAAAAAATTCTACACTTTAACTCCATCCCCACTCCCTATATTTTGATGTTGTCTCAATTTACGTATTTTTGAATTATCTAACACTTAACAGCTTGCCGTAGGTGCTTTTGTTTTATTTGTTTTATTGTTTTTGTTTTTATTATTTTGTTATTAGCATTGCCTTAGCATTTCTTATAAGATGGGTCTGATGGTGATGAATTCTCTCAGCTCTCGTTTGTGAAAGGCTTTAACTGTCCTTCAAATCTGAATGACAATTTTGCTGGACACAATATTCTTGGGTTGCTGTTTTGTTTTTTTTTTTTCCTTGAAGTATCATGAAAATGTCATTACATTCCCTCTTGGCCTATAGGGTTTCTGTTGAGAAGTTCATTTTCAGATGAACTGGATTTCCTTTACATGTTATTTGCTTCTCTCTCATTGCTTTTAAGATCTTCTCTTTTTCCTTGAATTTTGATAGTTTGATTATTAAATGCCGTGGTGTAGTCTTATTTAGGATTAATCTGTTTGCTGTTTTCTGACCTTCCTGTACCTGGATATTTATATCTTTCTCAAGTTTTGGAAAGTTTTCTGTGATAACTTCTTTGAATGAAATTTCCATCCCTTGCTCTTACTCAGCTCCCTCTTGAACACAAATAATTCTTAGATTTGGTTTTCTAATGTAATTTTCTATCTCTGGTAGGTGGTTGTCATTCCTTTTCATTCTTTTTTCTCCTCTGTGTATTTTCAAATAGCTTCTCTTAAAGCTCACTGATTCTTAAACTATTATTTTTAATTCTTGGTCAAAGAACTCACAATTCACCATCTTGTTAGGGTCAGTCACTGTATTTTTTGCTTTGTCCTTTTGGGAAGGTCATGGTTCCCTGTTTGCTATTGTTTCCTTGAATATATATCTATGTCTTTGCATTGAGGGATTAGTTACTTATTTTGGTTTTCTCTGTGCAGCTTGTTTTGATTTTTGTTGAATATACTTGCTTAGTGAATCTTCTCTATTAGGTTGCTGCCTCCTTTTAGGTTTTAGGTGGTACGTTAAGCCCAGGTTCACCTTGGCTCTAATAAACGGTTGGAGTACTGCCTGTCCCAAATTGGAGAGGTCCCAGAGGGATTATCCCAGAAGTATGGGATACCCAGAAGTTAGGGGTTTGTGCCCAGGGGACCTAGAGAATGTACATTCTACTGCAGTCATTCTGAGTTGGGGATGGCAATCCTCCTGTCCTGTGGTATATTTCTCTCTTCACTCACAATGCTATCCATGGGTTAAGCTAAGGATAGGTGTCCTGTCTGGGAGACCACGAAGGTGGTGTAGCTTGTTGACTGCCTCAATTTCACTTTTTCCAGTGTAGGATCCATGAGTTGAGGAGAGATTTTCCGCAGTTGGAAGAATATGTGTGTGTGTGTCGGGGGGAGGGTGTCACAGATGTGGAAATCTGGTTCTTCTATTAACTGCTTGGAGGTTTTCCATTTCTCTGTGGCCCTGCAAACTGTCGCATCCTCACACTTGAACTCTAGGTTGCTGTTGGAAAAGATTTTGGTGCTGTATGTTTGGTTTTGGTTTTTTAGTTTGGGGGAGAGAAAACAGCTTGCCTCTATGCCACCATTTTGGAACCAGAAGTCTCAAATGAGTTACCTTTTGTATGGAAAATAAATAGAAATAAAAAGCAAACACATCTGCTTATGTTTACAAAAGGAACGGAATGATAACAAAGAAAACAATGAAATTGGGAAGAAGGTGAAAGGGACAGGAGAGGGCATGCCACTTCTCTGAGGATAATTTTTTGTGTTGTTATGACTTTTGGGAAGCATGCTAATGTTCTACATAGTTTATAAATAAAAATAAATCACCAAGGAGTTGATAAGCAAAATATTAAAACAACTATAACTGACAGCAAACTAAAACAAATATACACAACTGTATTTCAAATGAGTAACATAATCATACTAGAGAGAAAATAAACAAATCCAAAAATTTTTTAAACACAGTATTTAACTATATATCTTTTCAGTCTGGAGGTGAGGGTGGAAGAAGAAGGAGGAAACAAAATAAGAATTTTTGTAGGTATTTTTACAGTGGTATGGATAAAACGATTCTGAAATTATTTTAGGCATAATGGAGTACATATTTTGATATTGTTGGGAATCAGTGTTCTTTCTCACTATGGAAGAAGGGAGATACAAACAGAATGAGGAAAGGTAAAGAAATCTCTATGGAAATCGACTAAATTTGGAAGTATCAATAGAAACTCATGGTTTCTAATATTTTCAAAGATAAATAATGAGATTCCATAATACAGTGTACATACATATTATGTACATCTTATATGTATAATAAATTACATGTGTGTAGATGCACACACATACACATTTCTTAACTGGATGCTGAAAGGATCTGGAAATAAAAATGATATGCCCCAGTAACAGTGAGCATAATGAATGCCTAGGTTTTGGTTTATAATTGTATTTTCCACTGAAATTAAACAATTTTCCATTAAAAAATGGATGATTCAACAGCTGGGAGAGGAAATATAAAATTATCCTAGAACATATTGTAAAGTAAAAAAGCATTTAAAAAAATTATTGAGGCATGATAAAAGGACAAATGAACCAGTGTCAAGCAACAACCACTGGATAAATCTGAGATAATTTGAGCACTGAAATAAAGACAATATTGAAAAATAAAAATTGAAAATTTGGAAAAAAATAGGAATCCCTGAATCCATTTTGATAATGCATACATAAATAAACAAATAAACAGGGGAAAAGGGAGAGCTTTTCCCTATAGGAATACACTGACAAATAAGGTGGAGAAAAACTGGAGTAGGAAAATAAAAAATTTTCAACCATAATAATAAAAATTGGAAGTGGACAATAGCAACTACACAGTGGATAAACTGAGCAATACCTTGACCAAGTAATCAAAATTGGTATCAGTAATGAGAAGCAAATGGGCCATGTGCCTCTAAGAGTGATGTCCTCAGCACACAAAATCACTAATGCAGTACTTCCAGGGATGCTTAACTTGAATCTAATTGTAAGGAAATATCAGACTAACCAAAAATGAGAATTATCCTGTTTTTTAATAGGGCCTGTGTATTTCAAAACGTCAAAGTCAGGAAAGACTAAGAAAAGCTGAGCAGCTCTTCCAGATTAAAGGGGACCAAAGAGACATGACAAAAAATATAATACATAACTAGATGAAAACTATGCTATAAGGAATATTCTTTGATCAATTAACAAATTTGGAAATATGATGATAGATTAAAGTATTATATCAACGCTAAGTGTCCTGAAGGTGATAACCATGCTACGCTAATGTAAGAGAATATCCTTATTCTTAGGATATACACACTGGGGTATTTAGGGGTAAAGCAGTATAGTTTGTGCAACTTACTGTCAAATGGCTCATAAAAAATATATATCTATTTATATCCATAGATGGATAAGTAGATATTGTATCATAGATTAGATAGATAAGGTTAGATTAGATAGAGTAAACAATGAAGCAAACAGAACAAAATGTTAGAAAATTTGTTTGAAGGGCATATGGGATTTTTTGTACCCTTTTTGAAATTTTTCTGTAAGTTTGAGATTATTTCTAAATAAAAAGTTTGTATTTTAAAAAGGAGAACAAAGAAAATTGACAGCATGAGAAGTGGGTTGAACTGTGTCCCCACAAAAGATATGTTCAAATACTAACTTCTCACACTTGTGAATTTGACCTTAATATTTAGAAGTAGTGTCTCTGCAAATGTAATTAGTTAAGGATCTCAAGATGAAATCATACTGTATTATGCTGGCCCTAAATCTAATGATTAGTGTCCATCAAAGAAAAAGAGAGGACACAGAGAAATATACACCGAAAAAGGCCATGTGGAAACAGAGGCAGAGATTGGAGATATGCAGATAAAAGCCACAGAATGCCAAGGATTTCTGGGAATCACTAGAAACTAGCAAAAAGGAAGAAAGGGTTATTCCCTAGAACCTTCTGATGGAGCACAACTCTATCAACACTTTGATTTTAGACTTCTACTATTTATAACTGTGAGAAAAAAAATTTCTGTTGTTTGAAGCCATCAAATCTGTGGTAATTTGTTATGTAAGCCTTACGAAATTAATACATCATGGAAAATATAATATGGGTTATAGAAGATAATAGAAGATAAGTATCAAAAACAAGAAATAAGAAATAGAAATAAAGAAAATTAAAGAATTAGAAAGAAAATAGATATGTAACACAGGCAGAAAAGACACAACAGTTGCATAAATGGATTCTCCAAAGAAGAAAATGACAATGGAACAGAATGAATATTTTAAACTATAATTCAAAAAGGAGATGTTTTTCTAAAATAAAAGAATTGAATCTACATATTAAAATAGCACACCAAAATCACATCACAATCTGATTCAGAATTGTCAACAATATTTACCTAGAAGATCTATTAACTTCAATGATAAATAAAGGCTCCTTTTAGCAGCCAGACAAAAACCTTAATAATGGAAAAAAAAAAAAGCACAATGGCATCAGACTTCTCACATCCAAGAAACAGAGGCTTCAGATATAGATATATCTATAGAATACACAATGAAAGAAAGTCCCCAGCATTTAAAATACAGCCAAGCACTTCTTCAAGTTAAAGACACAAGACCAAGAATTTTCAACACATAAAACTTTTTCTCCATATCCTTGCCAGCATCTGTTATTTTTTGTCTTTTTAATAGTGGCCATTCTAACTTGGGTAAGATGATATTTCACTGTAGTTTTGATTTGCATTTCCCTGATGATTAGCAGTGTTGAGTATTTTTTCATGTACTTGTTGACCATTTGTATGTTTTTTTTTTTTTTTAGAAATGTCTATTTATGTCCTTTGCCCACTCTTTAATGGCATTATTTGTTTAACTGTTGAGTTGTTTGAGTTCCTTGTATATTCTGGACACTGTTAGTGGTAATGTAAATTAGTACAGCTATTATGGAAAACAATATAGAGATTTCTCCAAAAACTAAAAATAGAACGACCACACAATCCAGCAATCCCACTATCCCACTACTGGGTATTTGCCTTAAAAAAAGGAGGAAGAAGAAAGAAGAAAGAAGGAAGAAGAAGGAAGGGGAAGGAGAAGGAGAAAGAGAAGAAGAAAGAAGAAGCAGAAGAAGAATGAAGGAGAATAATGAAGAATGAAAGAAATCAGTATATCAAAAAGACACATGCCCCCCCTCAATGTTTACTGAACCACTATTCACAATAGCCAAGATATGAAACCAACTTAAGTGTATAACAATGGACAAATGGATAAAGAAAATGTGTTATATATTCACAATTGAATATTATTTGGTCATAAAAACAATGAAAACATAGATGGAACTGGACGTTATTATGTTAAGTGAAAAAAGGCAGGCACAGGAAGACGAATATCATATGTTCCCACTCAAATGTCAGAGCTAAAGAAGCTGATTTTTTGGAAGTAGAGAGTAGAATGATCAATACCAGAAGCTGGGGTAGGGGATGAAGAGAGGTTGGTTAATGGATATAAACATACAATCAGACAGAAGGAAAAAGTTATAATGTTTGATAGCAGGGTAGGGTGACCATAGTTAAACAATGTATTGTGTATTTCAAAATAGCTAGAAGAGAGGGCTTGAGATGTTCCTAACATACAGCAATGATTGAACTCGAGGTAATGAATACCCTAAATAACCTGACTTGATCATTGCACATTCTATGCATGGAACAAAATATCACATTCACTCCATAAATATGTACAAATACTATATATCAGTAAAAAAAAAAGAACTTAATAAAGATTGCTTGCCTTTTGGAAACTACTAAAGAAATCAAAGTATGTCTGTGACATCTTCAGCAGTGAGCATTAGATATTTTTAACCAAGGAAAATCTAAAATGAAAACAAACATTGGGATAAGGAATACAGGATAGAATGTTATATGTATAAATGAAAAGAGAATGGGAAGAAAGATCAAAAATATAAAATGCTCTATGACTGACCCATTCATACAAGTAGGAAAGGAAGACTATTATGATAAAGCTGAAAATCAAACAAATTAGAAGCATATTAAAATATATAATGAAAAACACTAAGAAAGGTAACATAACTAAAATTGAGTTGTGGGAAAAAAGGAGGAAGAGGAGGAAGAAGATACAATTATCTTGAATTGACATATTATATGAACTCTAAAATTAAAATTAGTCTTCTTTATAAGTAATTTTTATCGCCATCTCATATACATTAAAGATAAGACTTAAAGTGAACATCTGTGGTTATATCCATGGTTATAGTATTTTTAATTCTTTAAAGTTTTATTATCAAAATTTATTTCAAAGCCTATATCATGTCAACTTGTTTTATAATTACAGTATTTACTAATAAACTGTTTCTCTCATTTCTTTATGGATAACAATCAAGACTTTGGGAAGAGAGATGAGAAATATATGAGACAGAATGAAAATTGGCAGAGGACCAAAGTCAGTTGAAGGTAACTATCTAAGAAAATGTTAGAGACCACCTTACTGGAGAACAGCAACAAAAATGCAGGAACCAGATTGAGAAGCCAGGGAAAGAGAAAGTAAGAGAAAAGAGAAGAAAATAGGACCCCCCCCACCCATAGCAATAACATATAAATGATTGTTCTAGCTTGAGACTCTTTCTCTTTTATTCTTGCTTTCTGGAATTGTTCTACATAGGTATCTATTTATCATAAAGAATACCAAATTTCTATTTTCTAAATTTAGCTATGCTGTTTATACTGTGTGTTCACAATAATTTTTGTAAAAAAAATAATGGCTTCTTCTAGGCCCAAATTTCCTAACTTTCAATGAAAGAATAAATAAAAAATAAATGGGCTCTGTGTGTGTGTGTGTGTGTGTGTGTAATGAGTTTGCATTACAACTGAAAAATGTCTGCAGCTTCAGAAATGGTGTGGCACTAAGTAGGAATTTTTTATCGTTTTACCTGATCATGTATTTTATATTTTCTTTATTATATGATTTGCCAGTTGTATGTATATACTCCTTTTTTTCCCCTTAAGAATACAATATCCTTCTCAATATTAATACTTATATGTAGTTTAACTATAAAACTAATAGAAAGAATCTTCCTTGATGTTTCATATTATTATAGTTTTAAACTTAAAATTATTATAGTTCTTTATGTAAAACTCAACTATAGTATTACTCTTGATCTTGTCAACCTCATGAGAAAGTATTTCTGGTGTTGAATCTAGGAAAGACATAGCTATTTTATATAGCATTTGTTCTTATTTTATCAAATTACATAGAATAGTATTATATTCCATTCTTCCTTCCTAGATAAATTTGAAGTTTATATAATTAATAACAATTTTAAGATAAATGGCTGATATTTATAACTCCTGGTCCAAAGGATCTGAATGCAGAATGTAGTGAAAGAATTAGCTTCTGGTTCTTGAGCTTCATGCTCCTCCCCAGTATCATGGGACGTTTCCTTTTAATAGCACAAAATATGTGACTCACATTAACCATATCAACTATAGACTAACTATGACAGATTTTTACCTTTAGTACTTACATTTACCTATTTTTCCTTATCTTTCCTTATCCTAAAATATTCCATATAAGTACATACTTTTAATGGTAATTTAGAAAAATCCCAAAAAAGTGTATTACATTAAGGAGAAAAAAATAGACTATAAAATCAAAATATTTCAAAACTATAGTACAAGCTAGATCTAGCTAAGTGTACATAGCCCCAAGGACACAAAAGTATAACAAATCCAGCTACGTGTAAGCTCTGAATCAATACATGCCAAATTGCAGAATCAAAGAAATGGGACCCATAGTCACAAGCAATTAGTGCATAAAGTTGAAAAATAATTCAAGGGACATAAAAGGACATCGTGAGTAGACAGTCATTGCAAAATAGCATCTAAAAGTAGAATCACCAGCATGTATAAAAAATAATCGTTGTTAGGATAAATATACAAAAAGATTATATTTATAAAAATAAGTGGGCTATTAAATTCATTCATACATTAGTGTGCATTTCTTTCTCAGTTTAGATTAACCATTATTTAAGATTCTGAGGAAAATGAGACTTTGGTATAATGTCAACACTATGTGTTGAATTCCCAACAGCCATTTCCTGCTCTTATTCCTTTCTAACGGAACCTCAGTTTTGTTCACATGTTGGTAGCAAAGTCGGCAGAGCAGTGGACTCAGCTGCAGGAGATGAATCACTGTTAGTCTAATCACATTCTTCTTTGAGTAACTGGTTTAGTGGTGGGCAGATGACTCAGTTCTAGCCAATAAGTCTTGATCGGATGTCTATGCAGTGGGCTTCTGGGTAAGATTTTCTTCCCTGATTAAAAGAAAAAAAAATGCCAAGAGAAACTCTTCTTAGTCCTAATTTCGGAGGAGGTTATGTGAGGCTCTGATACCTGCAGCTTCAGTAGCTGTCTTTGGATGCTGGGAAACAAGCAAGAAAACAAAACCCAAGCCTCTGGGGTAACTGACTGAAAAGGTAGGGAGTCTGGGACCTTGAGAACATTACTGAGCCACTGATTAACGAACCCTAAACCTACTTTCCTGCAGACTTCTTGTCATGTGAGATAATAGACATCTATTATGTACGTCACTTTTTGCTGAGTACCCTGTTGAAGCCAAATTATATCCTACTTGACATGGGTATAAAAAAAAAAAACAGTACACTTTGGGGGTTAGTCACTACATTTATGGAGGGGTTTGAATAACCTAGGAGTTGCAAGGGGCACTGGGTTCAGAAACCAGAGTGTCAGGAATGTCTGAGAAATGGCCTTTGTAGCCTCCTTCCTTTGTAGTTTGCATCAAGTGCCACCCACCTTTCCTTACAATTATCCCTTTGCAAGTAAAAGAATTGCCTCAAGCTAGAATGACAAATAACAAATCCCATTTATCAAAGTTGTATAGACAACAAAAAATTTCAAACTAACCAAATCATAGGTCTAGGTGGCCCAATATGACCTTCTGAATGTGTTCACACTTCTGGGTCCTCAGGTCAAGTAAATGTTTCTACATTATTCCATGAACCTTGGCAATTATCTTTGAACTGTACATACTTTGAACATACTTTGAACCATACAAAATAGGGAAACACAACATGTGGAATGAAAATAGCACTAGATTTTATAACAGAAGCCCTAGTAGTGACTTTTGGCATGCTAATAACTAATTCTAAGTCTCCAGGCTTCAATTTCCTTATCTGTAAAATAGAGGTAATAATACTTACGTCATGAAGTTTAATGAGCATTATATGTGATAGTGAAGAAAATGTTGTATATCTTAGAAAATAAAATACAAAGCGAGCTGTTTAATGACATAGTGTAGGAAGGTATTTGTAAAATAAAGGAATGATTCCTTAGTTCACTATAAAAACTGAAAAACAGACATGACCAAAGTGAATCATCTTTTCAAGTTTAAGGAAGCTTCATGGCTTTGTTTGCATGCTATGCTCACTGCCATAGTGGACAGCTTCTGCCAAAGAGCACCTTCTGCCAAAATACATTTATTTATGGAGACCCTAAATATCACTGTACTTTTTATTCTATTCTATTAATATGAAAACATACCATGTATGTAACTTGAAATTCATAATAACAAAACCAGACAAAGTCATTATAAGAGAACAACAGAACAGTATTCCTCCTGAGCGGGAATTTTAAAATTCTAAATAAGCTTTTAACAAATCAAATGTGATACATGAAAATATTACATCATGATGAAGTGGGGTTTATCTAAGGAATATAAGATTGATTTAACATTCAAAACTCAATTAATGTCATTCACCATATTAAGAAACTAAAAAAGAAAAAACATATGATTATCGCAACAGATGCAGAAATATCATTTAACAAAAACCTACATCTACTCCTAATAAAACTTTCAGCAAACTGGGAATGGAAGTGAACTTCCTCAACCTAAGAAGGTGCATCTATAAAAAACCTTCAGGATACATCTTACTTCATGTTAAAAGGCTGCTTTCCCTTAAAATCAACAAACTGGCAAGGATGCTTACCCTCATCACTCCAAATAAAGAGTCAATTGTATAAACACAAGAAAGTATAATATAAAGCATAAATTCAGTATAATTATAAAATGGTCTCCAAATTTCCTGCCCCCAGTTATATAGGCTTTGTATAATTGCCTCCCCTTGAAGGTGGATATGACTGTCAATAGATAGATTTCATTCCTGTGATTATGTTACATTTATGAAAAAAGGAAATTTGCAGATGTAATTAAGACCCCAAATCAGTTTATTTTGAATTAAAATGGAAATGATCTGGGTGGTCTGACTTAATCTTGCAGAAACCTGTAAAAAGCATGAGTAAAATGTTCTCCTGCTGACCTTAAAGAAGATGGAAGCCACACGAGTTATTCAGCATTCAGGAACTGAACACTGCCATCAACCTGAATGAGCTTGGATGAGTACCCTGAGCCTCGGATAGGAATGCACCATTGGCAGAACCACTGACTGCAACCAGGGATGCCCTAAGCAATGGATCTAAGTAACCCACACCCAGATTCCTGACCAATGGAAACTGCAAGATAATAACTGGGTGTGGTTTTAAGTCACTAAGTCTGTGGTACTTTATTACTCAGCAATACATAACTAATATACATACCATTCACAATGCCATCAAAAATATGAAATAATTAGAGATAAATCTGACAAAAGATATAAAAGATCTGTACACTGAAAGCTTCCAAACATTGCTGAGAGAAAGTAAGGACCTCAGAAAAGGAGATATTTGTTACCTTCATAGGTTGGAAGACTCAATACTTGTGAGAAGTCAGTTCTCTCCAAATTGATCTTTAATTTCAACTCAATCCCAATCAAAATTGCAGGAGGCTTTTTTGGCATATATTGACAAACTGCTTCTAAAATTTATATGGAAATGCAAAGGACCTAGAACAACTGAAACAATTTTGAAAAAGAAAAATAAAGTTGGAGTACTAATACTTCAAGTACCCAGGACCTACTACATGCTATAGCAATCAAGATAATGTGGTATTGACATAAAAACCATCAAAGAGAACAATGAAACAAAAGGGAGAGTCCACAGACAGACCCCCACATATATTAATAAGTAATTTTCAACAAAGTTATAAAGGCAAGTGAAGAAAGGATATTCTTTTCAGCAAATGGTTCTGGGACAACTGGATATCCACATGCAAAAAAGTAAATTTTGATGTACAACTCATACCACATTAAAAAGTAACTTAAAATGTATCATAGATGTAAATGTAAAACCTAACACTATAAGAGCAAAAGAAAATGTGACAGAAAACTTGTGACCCTGGGTTTGGCAAATATTATTTTGATATGACACTGAAAGCATAATTCATAAAAATGTAAGTTGATAAAATAGGCTTTGTCACTATTAAAAATATCTTCTCTTCAAAGGACACTATTAAGTGAACTTAAAGACAAGCCACAGGCTAGGAGAAAATATTTTCAAATCACATATATGACGATAGACATGTATCAGAATTCATAAAGAACTGTAAAAATTCAACAATAATGAAACGGGCAATTTGATTTTTACAAAAAGCAAACAAAAGTTTTGAATGGTCACAGATACACAGAAGAATATATCCAGACAGCAAATAAGCATATGAAAAAAATGATCATCATTAGTCACTAGGGAAATGCAAATTAAACCATAATAAGATGACACTACACACCTATTAGAATTGTCAAAATTAAAAGTATTGACCATACCAATTGTTGTCCAAGATATGGAAGAATTAGAACTCTAATATGCTAGTGGGTATGTGAAATGATACAACCACTCTGGAAAATTATTTGACAGTTAAATGTATACCTACTCTCTTAGTCAAATTACCCTGCTATAGTAAAATATCATAAACTAGGCAGCTTATAACCAACAGAGATTTATTTCTCACAGTTTAGGAGGCTGGGAAGTCCAAGACCAAAGTGACAGATTCAATGTCTGGTGAGGCCTGCTTTTTGGCTCACAGATGGTACCTTTTCACTGTGTCCTCACATGATGGAAGGGGCAAGGCTGTTCTCTGTGACCTAATAACCTCCCAACAGCCCTACTTCCTAAGACCATCACATTGCTGATTAGGTTTCAATGTAAGAATTTTGGGGGAACATAGACATTCAGACTATAGCACCCACTAATTTATCCAACTATTTCATTTCTAGGTATTTACCTAGGAAAAATTGAAACATATGTCCATAAAAAGACTTGTACACACATTCTCTTAAGTAGTTTTACTTGTAATATCAAAAAATTGGAAGCAACCCTAATGTTCATCAACAGGTAAATGGATAAACAAACTATGGTGTATCCATATAATGGACTACTATTTAGCAATAGAAAGAATGAACTATTGATACATACTACTGTAGCTGACTCTCAAAATAATTATGGTGAGTAAAAGAAACCAGATGAATAAAGCATACACTGTATAATATAAAATTCTAAGAAATAAAAACTAATGTAGAACACATTCAGCACTCAGACATTCATTTCTAATATCATTTTTTGATAAAATGAATCAAACTTCCTTAGAAATATGGCTGATTCTAAGACCTTAACAGGAAATACAGAAGATGAGTCTGTGCATCTTGTAACACCAGAAAGTAAGAAAGTATGGGCACACAATAACGGAAGCATGCCCGGGGCACAGGAGCCAACTGAAAGAGCTCCCAATGCCCAAAGCTGAAATAATTTGAGCAACAAAATATCCCTGAGTCCAACTGATATAAATAAAAGACTGAATAAAGTAGCAAATGGGTGAGAATAGGTAAATCTTCTATGAAGAATTTCAAATAAATTATGTAGATGCTCCACTGTAAAGGTATAGCTTACTCCTCCTGCCCCACATTCCTTAAGTGACTCATAGTGACTCCCTTCCAAAGAGTACAGTATGGAAAGAGGAGAAAATTAATTAACTATGCAGTAGCTAAACCTGACAAACACTACTTCAGCCAGGTGATCAAAGTCATAAGTCATATTGACAGTATGTACCCTTGATACAATGTGATTAATATGGCACTTTACCTCTTTGATTTTCCTCCCCCAAACCCAGACCTAGTCTACTCATGAGGAATAAATGCATCAAATTCCAGCAGAGGAGCATAGTACAATATACCTCACCAGTACTCCCAGGACTGTCAAGGTCATCATATATAAGGCAAGTCTGAGAAACTCTCACAGCCAAGAGGGGCCTAAGGAGACTTGACAACAGTGAAATGTGCCCTGGATGGGATCCTGGAAGGGAAAAAGAACATTAGGTAAACACTAAGGAAACTGAAATTTAACAATGTATCAATATTAGTTCATTAATGGTAACAAATGTACACTATTAATATGCTAGTAATAGGGCACACTGTGTGCAAAGGATATACGAGCATTTTCTGTTAATCTGTTCAATTTTCTGTGAATCTAAAACTGTTCTGAAAATTTTTAAATTTAAGGCAAACAGATCTAAAAAGCGTACGTTTAATATAATGCTTAATAAATATGAATTTTTAAAAAAATCGAATATATAGTGACAGAAAGAAAATTAGTGGTTGCTGGGGGAGTGGTGATGGTAGTAGGGGAAGGGGTGGGGGAAGGGAAAGAACAGTATGATGGGATCACAAAGCAGCACAAGGTACTTTGGGAGGCAAAATGTATGCTTATTGTTTTGCTTGTGGTGATGGTTTCACAGGTATATACATAAGTCAAGTCAAGACTTAACAAATTGTACAGTTTAAATATATGCAGCTTGTTGTATGACAGTTATAGCTATTAATAAAGTATTTTTTTTTCAAACTGTAGGGGGACAAAGCTTCCAAATTTAAATATTCTTCTCCAAAACTAAATTTCAGAATATATGGAATTGGCCCCATCGTGCTTGAATTTAACCTGTGAATTCTGTTTCATTCAAAGATTCATATATTTGGGGAGTTCCTGTGTCAACATTGCTAACTACTCAGCATCAAATTTCATGGAATAATGGAGATTCAGGACATGTTGGGTACCTTTATTATTGTTTTTCCACTTAAAGACTTTCAATCTTACAGAAACAACCAAGTCAAATTATCTGGATTACGGAAATTTTTATAACCAACCAAAATTAAGCCAAATATAGTTTGTCAGATTTAAAATGAGGCCAATTGTCAATTTTTTAAATTTATTATTTTATTTCAGAATATTACAGGGGCACAAGCATGTTGGTTACATAAATTGCTTTTGTACCATTTGAGTCAAAGTTACAAGTGTGTCCATCCCCCAGATAGTGTGCATTGTACCTGTTAGGTGTGAATTTAACCATCCCCTCCTCCCCACTTCCCCTGCTTGATTTCTGTTGAGTTTTACTGCCATATATGAACATGAGTGTAGATTAATTAGTTCCAATTTAATAGTGAGTTTTAATAAAACATGTAGTGTTTATTTTTCCATTATTGCAATACTTCACTTAGAAGAATGGTCTCCAGTTCCATCCAGGTTCTTACAAAAGGTAAGAGTTCACCATTTTTTATGGCTGAATAGTACTCCATGGTATACATATACCAAATTTTATTAACCCACTCGTGTATGGATGGGCACTTGGGTAGATTCCACATCTTTGCAATTGTGAATTGTGCAGCAATAAACATTTGAGTGCAAGTGTCTTTTTGAGAAAATGACCTTTTTTAACTACTATTTGATGCCCTATGAACATACTATACCTGCTTGCTGGAATTCTCCTTACCCCTCCTCTACCTGCCTGACTCTCATATATCTAAAATTAGTCAGTCAGAAAAAACTAATTGCTAGAACAATCAACTCTAAAACCCAATGGCTTAACATGATAAAGGTTTATGTCTCACTCTCACCTGGGAATCCCTCCCAGGTGATTCATGGGTCCAGGCTCCTTACCTGTAGTGGCTCCACTCATCCTGGAGTCTTGGAGTCTTCCTCTTTATCCTCTATACCCAGCTGAGACAAATTGTGGGCATCAGTATAGATAGGATCCCTAGGTCCTATAAGAAAATCTGTAAACAATTAACTCCATTTTGAATAGGATATATTTAAGGTGATTTCAAAATACCCAGTAGTCTTAGGTTTGTAACACAAATTATTAGTTTATGACTCTGTATCTGAAATATATATTATAATACTCTCTCTGTCTACTGGCTTCATAAATTTAGAGGTGCTTTGTTTAAAAACCTCAGAGACAATTATTTTTAACAATGAGAATACTGAAAGGAGAAAAATACTGTTCAATATCTCTATTGAGGATTCTATGATGTAGCACAAGGTATAAACTGGAGCGAAAAGAAACTTTCCTTAAGGTGCTATATTTTAGAAATTGGAACACATTCCTTAAGACAAATCAAAGTATGGCACACAATATCCAAAATTCCCACACAGGTCGAGAAGTGTCACCAACTATCTTCCACTTCCAACCTTCTCTGTCACATTGAAGGCTGTCCAAGAGAAATTTGGAAGCACTCACTTTTATGGAATTCATAAAGGACAGAATCAGTTTTAAAGTATTTAGGATGATCTTTGATACGTTTATTATTCCAAAAGATAATGTAGCCAAACTTCTTCCTCTGTGTTAAATCTTTACAAAACTGAAATCTGAAAAAGATTTACACAAATTCTGCTTCTTATAGAATCTAATCGTTTTTCCAATTAGATTGGGCATAAATTTTAATTCGTAGTACAAAATTTAATATGCTTATGAGGTTCCTCCCAAGGCACCTGCTCTTCAGAGTGGAGTTCACACTAGCAGGTGGAAATACCAACTTCAGAGTTTCAGATCTGGTCCGTAACTGGTGTAGGGAGGGGCTTTGGGCGGAGCCTCCAAAGAGGGAGGAGGCGTTGTTAGAAAGCTGTGGAGCCAGTCTACCGCTGTCACTAATCTGGTTAAGCCTTGCTGTATTTGAGTATGAGAGGACTCCGGTGTGTTGGTAGCATTCTCAATGAGAACTAGCTGCACCTGGCATTTGAGTGGACTCTGCAACCAGAGGCGGCTCATCCTCCAAGACAGCTGAGAACTGTGAATCTGCAGAGACGATTGTCGCCTGCTGTTGGGAGCCAGCAGAAGCACGACTCTTCCTGAGAATGGGTTGTACCGAGAGGTCCGACTAGCCCCAGGGTTTAGTGAGAAGGGCAGTGGAACGCAGTCAGGGATTCATGGCATGCACTGGTTTGAAGCCAAAGGAAAAGTCGGGAGATGAGCCGCGCGTAATTGAATTGCTCTCGCAGCCGCAGCCACTCCACTGCCGAACTTGTGAGTACTCTGCGTCTCCTGTCCTGGGACAGAAGCCGGAGAACTCTTTTGGAGAACCCTCCCAGTTAGGAGACAGATCCCTACAACTACCTTTTCCTGCCCTCCCCACTCGCTGCTGGGACGTACCGACCGCCACCCTTCCCCTGACGACAGGATGGAGCGCAAGGACAAGAGCTGACCAGCGCCGCCCTCCCCCACCTCCGACTCAGGAGGTGGAGATCCCCGGGGTCCGGCCAGATTCAACACCCATTTTCTCCTCCCTCTGCCACTATATTCTCGACAACCCCTCCTTCCCCTTTTCCCTCCTCCCTAGAGAAGGGGGAGGAGAAAAGGGGAGTCCAGGTCGTCATGACTGAGCTGAAGGCAAAGGATCCCCGGGCTCCCCACGTGGCGGTCAGCGTGCCCTCCCCCAGCGAGGTCGAATCCCCTCTGCCGGGTCGCCCAGACCCAGACCCCTTGCAGGGGAACCAGACCTCGGATGCCTCGCCTGTAGTATCTGCCATACCCATCTCCCTGGACGGGCTGCTCTTCCCTCGGCCCTGCCAGGGACAGGACCCCCTAGACGGAAAGACTCAGGCCCAGCAGTCGCCGTCGGACGTGGAGGGCTTATATTCCGGAGTTGAAGCCACAAGGGGTGCAGGAGGCTGCAGTTCTAGACTCTCAGAAAAGGACAGAGGGCTGCTGGACAGTGTCTTGGACACTCTTCTGGAGCCCTCAGGTCCAGGGCAGAGCCACGCCAGCCCTCTTGCCTGCGAGGCCACCAGCTCTTGGTGCCTGTTTGGCCTCCAGCTTCCCGAAGATTCCCGGGCTGCCCCCACCACCCAGGGGGTGTTGGCCCAGCTCATGAGCCGGCCAGGGGGAAAGGCTGGAGATAGCCCCGGGACGGCAGCTGCCCGTAAGGTGCCGCCCGGGGGCCTGTCACCGTCCCAGCAGCTGCTGCTCCCACTCTCTGGGAGCCCGCACTGGCCCGGGGCCCCGGTGAAGCCATCTCCGCAGCCCGATACGGTGGAGGTGGTGGAGGAGGAGGACAGCTCCGAGTCCGAGGACTCGGAGGGTCCGCTTCTGAAGGGCAAGCCCCTAGCTCTGGGAGGCACCGCGGCCCGAGGAGGAGCCGCAGCCACAGCGCCCGGGGCGGCCGCGGGAAGCGTCGCCCTTGCCCCCAAGGAAGATTCCCGCTTTTCAGCACCCAGGGTCGCCCTGACAGAGCAGGACGCGACAGTGGCGCCCGGGCGCTCCCCGCTGGCCACCACGGTGATGGATTTCATCCACGTGCCCATCCTGCCTCTCAACCATGCCTTCCTGGCCGCCCGCACTCGGCAGCTGCTGGAGGGGGAGAGCTACGACGGCGGGGCCGCGGCTGCCAGCGCCTTTGCCCCGCCGCGCGGCTCGCCCTCGGCCTCGTCCGCCGGGGTCGCGGGTGGCGACTTCCCCGACTGCGCGTACCCGCCCGACGCAGAGCCCAAAGACGACGCGTTCCCTCTCTACAGCGACTTCCAGCCGCCTGCCCTGAAGATCAAGGAGGAGGAGGAAGGCGCGGAGGCCGCGGCGCGCCCCCCGCGTCCATACCTGGTGGCCGGTGCCAGTACCGCAGCCTTCCCGGATTTTTCGCTGGCGCCGCCGCCGCCGCCGCCAGCGCCCTCCTCCAGGCCCGGGGAAACCGCGGTGGCGGCCGCACCCGCCAGTGCCTCCGTCTCCTCCGCGTCCTCGTCGGGGTCGGCCCTCGAGTGCATCCTGTACAAGGCGGAGGGCGCGCCGGCCCAGCAGGGCCCATTCGCGCCGCCGCCCTGCAAGGCTCCGGGCGCCGGCGCCTGTCTGCTGGCGCGGGACAGCCTGCCCTCCACCTCGGCCGCCGCCGCCGGGGCGGCCCCCGCGCTCTACCCGCCACTCGGCCTCAACGGACTCCCGCAGCTGGGCTACCAGGCCGCCGTGCTCAAGGAGGGCCTTCCGCCAGTCTACCCGCCCTATCTCAACTACCTGAGGTGAGCCCGGGAGCGGGGCGCGCCCCGCGAGTCTCGGGAGCGGAGCTCGGGGCTCCGCTCCTCAGGGTGGCCGCGAGGGGGTGGGCACCAGGACCGGGCACCGGGGCAGGTTGCCTCCCTTCTTCCCTCTTCTTGTCCTCACTCTTTTGGGGACCCTAAGGAGGCGCCGAATATGCCATTTTTGGAGCGTGCCTCCCCGAAAGCGTTTTTATAAAACTTTCTGAATCTTGGAGATTGCGGAGCAGGACCAACCCTGGTTTGAAATGTGCAGCGTCACCCTGGGTCCGCTGTAGCTCAGCGGAGCGGAAAGGGTGCGGCGAGTTGGGGGCTTCGTCGAAGGCTTCGTTTCTTAGAAGAAGGACAGTTACCAGGAAAGTCTGTCTTGGAGAGGAGTTAAGGCACCATTGCCCCGGGAGGGGTGGGACTTGATGAAAGGTGGCCGGGCAGAACCGAAAGCAGAACCATCTTAGGTATTTGGACAATTGAACGGCTCAATTTTCATACGAATTTCGAGATTAAAGTTAATTCTAATGTGATATGGCTAAATCGTGGATTTAAACGTCAATCACTGCAGTGCCTCTTTTTCTAATATTGTTTGAGGTTCGCTACTTTTTAAATACGTTTTTAAAACATTTTAATTTACATAGTGAAGTAATGGAATGGAAAAATGCTCTGTTTTGAGTCTTACGTGTTATGAAGGCAACAGTGTTGAACAATACTTTAAAATGACGAACACATATGCTTCTTTAAGTAAACAATCATTACAGGGTTGTGTTTTAAAAACTCAAAACAAAAGCATTTCTAAGTATAAATGAACTCTTATAGCCAAACCATGTTTATTGGACCCAGCATTCGGGAGGGGCATAACATTTCCTTTGTCAAAAACTAAATTGCTTCTTCATAAGGAATTTTATAGAAAGATTTCTTTTTAACAAAATAAACTTCAGCTTTCCTGAACATAAAATTATGCACTAATTATTATTCTTTTATGTTGGTGCTAGTGATGAATGGCTAATAATTTGAAAGTCTGGTGAATCCATTTGCAGGTAGTCTGTTGCACCAAGTTTAGTTTGCATGTCTTTCAATTGTGAGTGTATACAGTTCTATTTTTAAAATCTCCTTTCACCCTGTTAATGCTGGTTTAAGAAACCTTTAGTATTAGATAGTGGTGCACCTAAAAATAAATGGAGTACTTTGTTTTGCATTTCAAGGCAGGATTCAGAAGCCAGCCAGAGCCCACAGTACAGCTTCGAGTCATTACCTCAGAAGATTTGCTTAATCTGTGGGGATGAAGCATCAGGCTGTCATTATGGTGTCCTTACCTGTGGGAGCTGTAAGGTCTTCTTTAAAAGGGCAATGGAAGGTAGGCTCCTGTCCCCTAATACTTTATTATTGGTTTAATTGTAAATGGAGACCATCTAATATTTTATAGATTTTAATTATCTCTTATTTCGTCTAAGAAATGATGATATTTCCATATAACTTAAAATATATGATGATGATTTAACAATGTGTTTTTATTTATAATACTCAAAATTGAATGTATTTGGATATTATAATTGCATACTCTTTGACCAACACTTTCAATATTAGACACAAGTCATAATAATCTTGAGGACAGTGCTATTATTGTTTCTTAACTATTTAGCTATCAGGAAACAGCTGTGTTCTAATTGTTATTTTTTAATGTATCTATTATATATAAAGCACTTTAAAATTTTGATTAAAAGAAAATTGGTAGTAGTTGAAATTATGTACACGTATATATAGCACACATATACATGATGTAGTTATATGATTTCTACATGCTTTTCTTTTCCCTATATGCATATTTATGTAATACTTATATAGTGGCAATTCTAAACACAATTTTTAAATTCCTTTTTGTTCAACTTATTTTTGTAAGTATGTAAGAGGATAGAATGAAATGGTTTAAAACAAATGAAACATTTGGACATCACAGTAATATAATTTCTAAAGTATTTTGCTCTAAGTAAAACTTCCATGTTTTTAAAATCATTTTAAATTACTTATTTAATGATTTCAGATTGACTTGCATGGTATGTTTCGACTTTGAATTTCTCTTTCTACCTTTCTTAGGAGCCAAACACATTTATATTTGAGGATAACAATACACTTAAAGATCATTTCACATTTTAACACTGCCAATAAATGTATAATAAGCTGAAATGTAGTTTTAAGGTTCCTTCTGGAGTGCTGAGATCACACCTAGGCAAGGAACCAAAGATGCAAATGTCATGTAGGCTTTTTTTGTTTCTTGTTTCTGAGTTTTCTGACTTCAAGAGCCCTCTGCTTATAAGCAGGAGAGAATGGGGAATTTTCACTTTAAGGGAGCTTTCAAAGGAGTTCTTCATAGAAAGTATTTGCTTTGTATATTTTTAGAATATGATTTTTTTTCACAAAAGATGAATGTATTTAGGTGATGTTGAATGTATTCAGCTTCAGGGGGATTTAATTGCATTTTAAATTAATTGAGCTACTGTTAAAAGAAGGTACTTGAGAAAATGGGGTAACTGAGGATGGACTTAACTTTTCCATTGATATCATTTAGTCACAGTTACAGGTGGAAGTTCTTTGTGTGAAAAAGTCAGTTTTCCAGTGGGTAATTGGAGTAACCATTTTTATCTGACTGTGGTTCTGGTTTCTTGAACATTACTTTCTGCATTAATATGATCTTCTCCATTCTTAACAGTCTCCTAAGAATAGTATAACTTATAAGTGAATGACCCTCTTAGAATCCCCTGAAGGCCAGTTAGTCCTAGCCCAGTTCCTTCTTTTTACACATAAGCAGGTTCCAAAGACATAAATCTGAGTTTCCAAAGGTTACACAACTAGTTAATAGCTGATTGTTAGTAGACATAGGTTAGATATTTTTAAATTGCAATGCTTATAAATCAGAGATGGTATGAACAAATAGATATGTGATAAATGCGATTTAATTCTCAGAAGTTACTTCATAAAGTGCATATGTATAAGAAAGAGCACCCTAACTGTAAAATACAAATGCTTTCACATAAATATCAGAATAGCATCTAAAACCAGAGAGGTGGTCTTCTCAAATTTACTCTTAGAAAGCATTTGTTGGACTCCTGTTGGCATGGTCTTGTGGTCTTGAGAAGTAGAAATGAAGCACACTTATCCAGCAATATTTATAAAAAGGAACTTAAGATAGGTGTTGACACATCATTCATGAAACTAGAGTAAGATTATAAAACTATGAGTAACTTCATTCATTTAGCAATTATTATATAACTCTTATATTTAGATTTATGCCAAAAATACTCTTCCTCTTACTTCACCTTTCTGTGCCTTAATATAAAATGAGGATAATAATAACAGTAGCTACTTCTTAGAGTTGCTGTAAATGTTAAATAAGTGAATATATGAAAAGTATTTAAAAGAAAACCTGAAATATTGTCAACTTCCACTAGTGTTGCTTTTACCTTCAAGGAGCTTATAATAGAATTGGGGAGGTAACATACACTCACATAAAAACATTGAAATGAAGATTCTCACTAAATGCCCTGCTAAGCCATTCTGTAATGTAAATGAGATTCGTGTGGTTTGTGAGTTTGGGTGTTTGGATAGAGGGCAGGTGATTGAGGGCTGGAAACATGTATGTTTGAGAATGATGGGGGAGGCTTCATAGAAGATATGAACCTCATTTGGGTTATTAAAGGAAAAATAAGATCTCCAGGCATTGAGGGGAGCTTTTAAGTGTATATATTCAAAGAAGAGTGAAGAAATTAAAATTACACTGACCAAGAGTTGAATATTCATATTAGGAGTTTGTAAGAATTAAAGGTTGGGAAGTGAGGTTTCTGATGTTTCGGTGAATTGGGAGAGAATTGGTGAGATAAGGCAAGAGAATATAGAGAAACTTCTGGGAGTTTTCAGGAATGAGAATGATAAGTAGAAAGACTTAGTACCAAGTTTGAAATCTTACAGCAAAGCAATGCTGTGTGATGAGCTGGTTCAATCAAGGTAGAGCTATGTGTGATGTCAATATGGCCAGCAGTTGAAAGTCAATAGGTAATGTTATGGATATTAATGTTACCAAGGACGATGATGATGTTGGCATTAAAAAGTGCTTTCTGTGTGCTAGTTACTATTTGAGTGTTTTACAGCTTTCAACTTATTTAATCCTTATAATGTAGGTGTTATTATTACTCCCACTTTACAAATGAGGAAACTAAGGCCCAGAGATGTTAAGCCGCCTTAATCATAGTTAGGAAGTGGTAGAGTCAGGATTCAAACCCAGGTGCTGTGACTCCAGAATTCCTGTTCTAGACCACTATGTTTCCTTTCTCACAGCAGAACATGTGGTCAAAGAAAAACGATAGAGAGTTGGAAGAAAAAAATGTGAGGTAGGCAATAAAACATCTGGGAAGGTAAAAGTGAATCCTAAAGGAGAAGGCAAGACCAGGGGTGATGAGAAGTATGTGATATAAATGGATGGATCATATTAACTTCACACCTAGGGTAGTGACGGGAAAACATAATCAGGGGCCAAAAACCAGTTTCTCTACCTCTCTTCCAATTTGGGAATAGGAGATGATAAATCCTATGAAGTTATCCATGAAAGCTGGATTTCCCTTAATATAAGACAAGAGAGAAAAAGATACCACTCAGGAAATGAGGGATATGAGGGTGGGGAGAGATGGCCTCTTTAAAGCTAATTGAACTGTCTAAGATAGAGTGTTACCAAAAATCCAGTTGTTTTAACAGCCTGGTGCATTCCTTTACCGAGACTTGTAGGGTTGGAGTGACCCAGAATGTGGTCAGGAATTTCCTTCATACCTTTCAAGGAGATGAAGTAATAATGACTTGCCAGTCATACAAATGCAGGCACGTTACCCAGTTTGTGAAGGAAAGGATCATTTCTCACTGACTTATCTTTGTATGCACTGTGTCTAGCTCAGTGCTAATAATATACTAGGCCTTCAATAAATATTTGCTACATGAACCAGTCATCATAACTGGTAATGCCTCACTTTTATTCTTTGCATGTTTTGCTCTGTGACAGCATTTGTAGTGAATACATTTGATGTCATATGGCTGAACAAATGTAATACCCTTGACATACATTGTTTACAAGACACCAATCTAAGTAGGTATTGATGGATTTTTAATTGTACTGCAATACTATCTTTATTCTTTTGTTTATGTATTAGTTATTCATGAATTAATTGCCTTAGTTACATTAGTTCCTGCATTAATTTATTGAGCATCTGTCATGTGCTAGGCACTATGCTAGGTGCTGGTGAAATAGCAGTAAAACAAGACAGCTGGCTGACCACTGCCCCAGCAGGGCTTATAGTGTAGTGGTGGAGAGGGGAATTTTGCCAGTTCACATGCACATAACTAATTGCAGATGTGGTTAAGTGATTAGTTTATTACAGATGTGGTAAGTATTACTTTATGCAATGCTTGGACAACTAGGGAGTTGACCCCTCTGTCAGAAGCTGGGGATAGTGGGGAAAGTCTTTTAGAATTAGGGAGATATCGTTATCTGTAGACTACAGAGGAAACCAGACAGAAATGAAATATTTTTATGAATAAAGTTGAGCATAGTTGAGTAGATAATTGGTGTCAGAGACTAATAATGAAAACTGATTTGGTAGCATAGTGCTCCTTGGTATGACTTCAGAAAGACAAATATTGAACATCTAAATTTTTATTAACAACTTCTGTGAATTATTTGTCCTGTCTTTAGGGCTTTATAATGCTTTCTCCATCTTTTGTAGTCCACACACAAAATTATCCAACAATCCCTTCCGCTATAATTTATTTAATACTTGAGCTCTGAGGAGATATTTTGCCAATAACATGTAATTTAATTTACTCTCCAATAGTGTCTACCCTGTGTCAGTTTTCACATTACTGTAAAATAATTACATAGTAACTCACTGAACTTCAAAACTCTATCTTCAATTTCTTCTCAATCAGCAGATCTCTCAGTTTGATGTTTACCATGAGTAACAAAGCTGGTTTTAAGCACAATTTTGCATTATGACCCATTGAAGTAAGCTTCCACTATACTGAAAAAGAAATGGTTAAAAATATAGCATTTGGTGTAATCTGTTCAATGTTTGGTTATGTAGCATTCCCAGATTATTAATGCTCTTTCAGAACCTGCACCTTAATACCACTGCAAGAACCAGAGAGGAAACAGTGGTGTCAGATGTACATGCTAATACTAACAACTATGCTTCAGCTCCAGCCATCGAGTCTTTTACTTTAATTACTCAAGTAACACAATAATACATTCTTCTTTAAAAAATTAAAATATTACCAAAAAGACTTAAGTCCTCTTTGATAAATACCTCTAATCTGTTCCCTTCCCTACCATTCTTCTATTTCTCTATCTCGGTTTTTTACATGTGTGTATATGTATGTGTATAATATGGTCTTTGGAGTGTGTTAATATATAAATGGTATCACATATCATAATTTATTATGCTTCATATTATTTTTTCATGCAACAATGACTTGAAGCCCTATGCATTTATATATAGTTCGAATGTGTTCTATTAGCCACTGTGTAATACTTTATAATATGAAAATCCTCATACTTAGGCATTGCTAATTACACCATTATTTGAGTAAACATTTTTTGTACTTGTCTCTTTGGGTACATGCTTTGCTTCTCTTTCCAGAATATATTTAAATATTTTGATTCAGCTCTAAATGAACTAGATGATTGGCTTCCTTCCTGCTGCTAAAATGATTTGATTCACTAATTTATTCACCCTAGATACATGTATCGATACTACATTTAAAATTTGTTTATCCTGGAACTACCAAGATATATATGTATGCAGTCCCCATCTTTGACATGTACAAAACTGGAAAGAAAAAAAACAAAGTAAAACAAGACAAAAAAAAAACCTGTTGTACTACTAGTAAACATGAAAATACTTCAATATGAGTTATGCCAAAGCCATAGATGACACACACCATAGTATTTAATTAGTCAAGTCTAGGATTGCGGTTTGTTCTGCTAACATATCCTGATATTGTACAAAAGGCTTATCCATTTAACAAGTACTTAACTAGACTTAACTATGATCCAGGTACTGTTCTAACTGCTTCACAGTATTAACTCATTTAATCCTGTAAGAGTCCCATAAGGCAGAGGAACTATTACTATTTGTATTTTGCAGATGGGTATACAGAGAGGTTTCTAATAATGCCACCTAGCAGGTCTGACTCTTAACTTCTGTGTCTTAACTCTTGCTTCCATACTGTTTCTCCAGATTGTTTTATATTTGAACAAATATTAATTACTTTATACTTTTTCACACAAAAACATGTTCTCTTACATGAAATTGGTTTCAAACTGTGCTCCTTAACTTAGTCCAGTTCCTTCTTCTGCTCAGAGCAACTCTGTATTTGTCTGTTTATTTGGTTTACATTTCCATTTAAGATTTTATTGAAACAATGGATTCTCAACCAGTTTTTTTATTAATAAAAATCACTTCTTTATAATAGGAAATTCTTAGGTCTCAAACAAGTGCTTATTCAGGTACTTGAGTGACTCCTAAGTAGTTTCTTGACTTTATTTGCTACCTTTTGGCATTTGTGAAAAGATAGGATGACCATTTGTATTCAAGATTTAAAGTCCAACTACTCAGTATTCCAGTAGAATATCAATATTCTCCCCTGAAAATCTGGGCTGTAAAGCCCTCTCTTTTGTCAGCAAAACAAAGTAACTCCAGGGAATCTTTCAGCAGTAAGTTCTTCAAAGGACTGATTGAAATAATAAATATTTAGTGTGCCTATTCTGGAGTTTCTATCTTAATCATTTATTTACACCCTTGGTTTTTAAACACCATCTTCATTAGTATAAAATCACATACTCTGTACATCTTCCATATCTACGTAATTTGTGAGAGGGCAGATGAAGACAGTCATGTTCTTCTTTTCTTTTTTTTTTTTCATTATTGAAGTATACTTTACATATCATGCCTTTACTCCATTTTAAGTGTACAATTAAATGATTTTCAGTGAATTTACCGAGATGTACAGTTAATCACAATCATGTTCTTCTTTTCTTGAAGCATAGTAATTAATAATGATAATTATTTCTTCAGAAAAAAATACAAATACTTTCCATTTTGTTTACTCTTCTATGACTAAGTGATTTATTTATGAAACTTATTTATAAATAAACACATAGTATGGACTATGAGCACAAAACTATGCTATAACATTTGTAGGAAATATAAAAATTAAAGCATAAAAATAATGGTTATCATTTATTGTTTACTAAATTCAGGTACCATCTGATACCTTTACATGTACTAACTCATTTAACCTCCACAACAATCCTGTAGACAAGTTCTCTTTTCCTCGTTTTACGGATTAATTTCATTAGTTAGTGAACACTAGAGCAGAACTCCACTCCTGGAACCAGTGCTCTTAACCTCTACTCCTCTGCAGCAGAAGATACAATCTTTGATTTCAAGGAGCTTGCACTGCATGTGGAAGTGACTGATGAACAGACAACACTGCAGTATAGTGCCCAATTAAATTGTGTGATGCAGATTTAGAGTGCTCTAAGTGAACCAGGGAAGAAAATACCAAGAGTTGTCATTACTGACTATCTGTATGTAATAGCAACCATGCTACATGCTTTACATTTATTATCTCTGTCCTTCACAGCAATCCTAAAAAGTGGAATTTATCATTCCCACTTCATAGGTGAGTAAGCAAAGATTCAGAAGTTAATCATCGTACCCAAAATAATAGGTAGTGCTGGCTGAGATTATTTATTTTGTCCTGCAGTAGTTAGAAATGGTAGTTTATTGGAGCTAGTAGGATTTATTCACAACCTTTAAAAAAAGAAATGCATGTTAAGAAGCTTTTATTTATGGCTGGATTATTCAATAAATGATTTTGCAATGCCTGGCTTATACCCAAGAAAAATTTCAGGTGGGTCAACAGTTTAAGTGCTTTTTAACTTAAAGGAAAGAAACTCTTAAAAGTGTGGAAAGAAAATATGGAGGTACGTATTTAAAATGTTGGGATGGAAAAACTTTCTAATATTGTCATGAAATCCAGAATTCAAAAACAAAATTGCTCGATTTTGCTACATCATAAATTTCAAATTTCTTATGTAAGGAGGCAAAAAATGTATAAACTCAAAAGATAACAATTTGGGAAGATATTTGTAACAAATATGTAAGTTGTAAGGAATTTACTAGTATACGAAGTATTCTTACAAGTCATCAAGAAAAAGATATGAAAAATCAGCAAAAGATATTAAGATGATTCATAAAATACAGTCTATGGAAGTGAGAAAAATACTCAACTCACTAATAATCATTACTGATTACAATAATATGGAAATTTCAGCAGATAAGACAATAATTGCTATTGGAGGGTCTGAAGACAATTTGCTATTATCTATTAAAATATACATTTCTTTGGCCCAACAATCTCCTTCTAGAAATTTATTCTTAGAAAAACTCTGGAAATGTGTAGAAATACCTTTAGGAAGATGTTTATTACAGTACTATATTATTTGTAATACTGAGAAACTGAAAACAGCCCAAATGTCTGTTGATAAGAGATTAATAAGTTGGGGTACACCCTTGCAATGAAATACTCTGTGGCATTTAAAGGGTAAGCTACCTGTCAATATTATAGAAGTGAAAAGATCTCTAAAATATGATTCTGTGAAAAAAGCAAGCAATGACATCATTATGGGTAAAAAGAATTTCACCCATTTGGTATTACTAGGTACAGGAAACTATCTGAAAAAATATATATATACACCAAACTGCTTATTGTCAGGATAATGAGGGACTTCCAATTTCTGATGATATACTTTGTTCTTTAAGCAAGTATTTACTGAAAAGGTTGCAATTACACATCAACCTTGTGCCTGACTTTCCTCCACACCAGCCTGCCAAGTTTCATCCAGCCTTTGCTCCCCTAGTGCCGTCTAATGGCCATATGCCGTCTAATGGCCACTTTTCAACTTCAGGTACCCTGGAATGTTGAAAGAGACCAACAAGTAATGAAACTTGTGGTGGAAAATTGAGAAAAGCTTGGAGTTACCCTGTATCATGAATTAAGGAATCCATCCTGACTAGACAGAGCAAAGAATGGACACAGGCCCAAAGTTCCTACTCACAATCTCAATAGCCAAAAAGCTCTGCAAACAAAAATTTTGTTGTAGTCACTTACCAGCAATACCCAGACCTGACCTGAATTCATTTGGCCTCCGAACCTGATTTTATCTCACATGAGGACATTTTGTGATCTGTATGAATATTCATATATTTTGCTGCATAAGTATGTTTCATTATGAAGTGTAGCTGTATGTTATCTTTCTAAAATACAAATGATTCTGAATTTTGAGACATATCTGCTCCAAAACGTTTTAACTAAGAGATTTTGGACAGGTACTCAGAAATAGAATTCATAGACTATGTTGAGAGTGGTGTCTGCAGGCATTTTGCAGTGTAGCAGCCCTGAAAGTTATAATGTGTAAACAATTATTTATTATTTTAAATAAATTCTTATTACAATGCTTGGTTTTTCAGAGGGCTATAAAAGATAAATAAGCCCTAATACCTAACTTCATATAGTTTTCAGTTCTCTCAGAGATAAGACAAGTATAAGCAAGTATAGCATGGATAATATAAACTGAATGTGGTTTTGATTTCAAGGGAGAAAAAGGATCATATTTATTAGGGAATTCAACAAATGTTTTTATGGTGAGGGTAGCATGTTAGATGGACTGCTGAGAATGTCTGAGATTTTGATAGCAAAAAGTGCAGACTGAGCAGCAGTACAATTTGGCTAAAGCATGGAATATAGAATCTCTCAAGAGTATAAATAAATCTTTTGTGTTTTTTCTAAGATGACCACTTTCATGAGATTTTCAAAGAGATCAGTGACTCCCTGCCCTCAACCACCGCCCCAAGAAAAAAGTTAGGTACTGCTTTAAAGGGATAGTGAGGATGATGATTAAACAGAAGATCAAAAAAATGTAGAATGACTCAATGTGGTGTTTGCAGTTAATTGAGTAGAGCATGAGAAACCCCTAAAGATTTTTGAGTGGTGTAGTGACATCATAGTATGTACTTTAGAAAAATTAATATATCAGCAGTATATAGGCCAAGAAGGTAATAGGTGATAAAAACAGTCTGGGGATGGTACACTAAGGACCTGAGCCAGGGTGGTGATGAGAGGAAGGGGTTTAGTGGGTAGACTGGAACCGATTGAGCAAGATGATAAAAGCTGCACAAAAGAATATGTGTGTGGAGGGTGCAGGTAGAGGAATTCTGACATAAAGAAGTAGGAAGTACATGAACGGAGTGATGTTGAAAGTCATATTGAGGAAGTATTATCCTCAGAGCACCATGCAGAATGAATTTGAACAGAGATTCGATAGCTTTGAGTCAGAGATAACATCTAGGGAGCTGATGACATGGCTTCTGAGATGTAATTTAATTTTGAATTGTGTATATTCTATATAATATACTCACCGGGATATCGAAATAATCTTTTGTGTACAACATAACTTCTGAGAATTGAGATATTCTGATCTGTCAATTCATTTATTCATCTGTTCATTTATCCATTCATATTTTAAAAACCCACCAAAATGCTTTTTCTTGTGGTAGGATTGTGTTAGATATTAAGCCTCAGAAATGACTAAGCCAGATTCATAGCTTAGGGAGAAAGCCATTTAAGTGTATTATTAAAATACAGTCTCATAATATTTATGAGAGGTATGAACCAAGAATTGTGAAAGCATAGGATGTAGGGAACAGCTAACTCCCGTATTTCCTTTCATTGCTGGAGGATGGAGGGAAAAAGTATGAATCCTAACTAAGCATTAGATGAAAAATATTAAATTTTTAAAATTCTTATGACTTCAAAGTTTGTGGCAATGTTTGTGTTGTTAACAGCAGAGACCACAGTGGTTGATTTTTTTGTTAAGTAGAGCAGTTCAGTGAATGTTTCTTTATGCAAAGTTCAGTCCAGAGCCCACTTTGGATGGGGAGAGATGAAAGTATGAAGAACTGAATTTCTCTGTATATAACTATAATGTAAATTAGGGGATTGTAGGCTGGCAGCTGGGGAAAGGAGTAGGAAATAGAGAGGAGCAACAGAGTAGGAAGCAAGGGCTTAAGGAGAACAGATGCCTGAGAGAAATTCCCTAGGAATTTCAGGTAATGATCCATAAGTCCTTAGGAATGGTAATATCTCACAGAAAATTTGGAATTATTTACTGTCTTGTGTTTTAATTACTTCAAGCTGCCCAGAAACCTTTAGTTATTTTTTTCTCACACATTTTCCTTTATAAAAGGACATGTGTTCTAAATTACTGACCTTTCCTGTGATAAGCCATTCAATAGTATGATACTTAGAAGATATTTAGCAGAAGGGACACTGAATCTGCCCCTTTAAGTTAAAGACAATGTTTATGATAGAAAAAGGCGGTGACTCCATTTTGAAAGACATCTTTGTTATGTAGAGAACATCTTGAAAAACAAATGCTTGGGTTACTTGATTCTGTTGTGAAGACATTGTAGAAACATTGAAAGATCAAAAGTTTCATAGCTATATACTTAAACACTTGGAAATAGAATTTTATAACTTGTTAAAAAGTCTTTAAAAGAGTTTCAGTTATTAGTTCCAAACATATATAATAATGGGATTTATTGAGTACTTATTATATGCCAGGAACTTGGCTAAATATATTACATGAAGCACAAAGAGGGTAAGTCACTTGCACAGGCAAATAGTAAATAAATGGTAGACCTGAGATTGGAACCCAGAGAACTTTCTCTCTTATCCATTGCATTACCTCTTCTCCATTATCTAGTGTCTCTTTGTCTTAATTATTTGGAAAGAAAATGGATTGACATCAGGAATGGTAGATATTTACTAGCTGAATTTCCAGGGAAAAGAAACTTTGCATAATTGGTAGGTAGGACTGAAAAGTGAATATCATGACTAGGTAATCTGCCCTTCCAACAGTCCACTCATTCTCCCTGGCTTCTGGATGGCTATCTTCTACTTTCTCTTCTTTCTCGGCCTTCCAACACTTTTCCACCCCCATTTTCGGCGGATGACCTTGCTTCCTATTTTCTGAGAAAACTTCCTGAAACTGCTACCAGAACATGCATTGGTCAGATATGGAATTGACCCACAATCCCCATATCCTTCTGTATCTAGGGACCTGCAGTTCTCTTGCTTTGTGCACTGGATCCAGACTGCTCCTGTCAACTTAAACGCAGGCTCCAGCAATTCTCCCTCCAACTCTTAAATCGTTTTTCCCCTTTCCTCCCTCATATGATTCCTACTGGATCATCCCATCAGCATGCAAACATGCTACTATTTCTCCCATCTTACAGTAAAATATAACCAAAACACTGTTGTCAATTTTACTCACCCTTCAGCCACTAACCATTTTTCTGCTTCTCTTATAGAAAAACTCTTCCAACTAATTTTCTCCTCCCATTCTTTCTTATACTTAATCCAACCATTTTTGCTTCTGTCATTCCACCAAAACTTATCTTGTCAAAGTTACTGTATTGCCATTAATAAATCTGATGGGCAGTTCTCCGTCCTGTGTTATTCGACCTCCTGACAGAATTTAACAGTTGATCACTCCACCTTCCTAGAGATATTTTCTTCACTTGGTTTTCGGGACACTACACCCTCTTGATTTTCCTCACTGGCTGCTTTTCAGATTACTCTTCTCCCTTAGCTTTTAACATCAGAGGGCCCAATGCTCAGTATTTAGACTTCTTCCCTTTTGTTTATGTATGTACTTCTTTGGTGATCAGATCAAGTATCCAGGCTTAGAATACATCATCCATACCCTGAGCACTCCCAGATTTCTGTCTCCAGCCCAGACCTTTCCTCTGAACCTCCAGTCTTGTATATCCAACCGCCTACCTGATATCTTTGTAGTATGCCTATTGAACATTTCAAGCTAATGTTTCCAAAAGTTAGGTACTGATCTACTTTGAATTTTGTCTGGTAAACCAGTGTTCTTTTTTTTTTTTTTTTTTTTTTTTTTTTGGAGACAGAGTCTCATTCTGTTGCCCAGGCTAGAGTGCTGTGGCATCAGCCTAGCTCACAGCAACCTCAAACTCCTGGGCTCAAGCAATCCTCCTGCCTCAGCCTCCCAAGTAGCTGGGACTATAGGCACGTGCCACCATGCCCAGCTAATTTTTTCTATATATT
>CAUYRT010053784.1:0-33811 GCA_963574885.1 Lepilemur ruficaudatus
TTTGACAGAGTAGATTTTTGAATGTAACAAGATAAGTCAACTTGAGTGGTAATATATTTTGGGAAATCAGTTCACTACAAATTGTGACTGTAAACATTGTACTGTAAATGCTTTGTAGTTTTCCCCCAATAAAAAAAATAAAAAATAAAAAATAAAAAATTGAGTAATTTTAGCATTTATGTTTAGATCTATGATCTATTTCTAGTTAATTTTTTAATGGAATACGGTATGGGTTGAGGGTTTTTTGTTTTAATTTCTTTTTGTATTTTTTTTTTTTTGCATATGTTTGTCCGACTGTTTCAGAACTCTCCTTTCTCCACTGAATTGGCTTTGCACCTCTTTGAAAATCAATTCAGCATATATGTGTGGGTCTAGTATTCTCTAGTCCATTGATTTATATGTTTATACCAGTGGCTTTCAATGAGGGTGATTTTATACCCTCCCCCAACCACCCCTGGGAATATTTGGCAATGTCTGGAAACTATTTGGGTTGTCACAACTATGGTGCCACTGGTATATAATGGGTACAAGCCAGGGGGTGCTGCTAAACATCCTGCAATGCACAAGACATCTCCCCACAAGAAAGAATTATCTGGCCCAGATGATGATAATGCCGAAATGCTGATCAGTACTTTGCCCAGTATCATAATTGTTTTGGTTACTGTTTATTGTCTTGAAATTAGGCACTGTAATTCTCCAAATTTGTTCTTTATAAAAATTATTTTATCTACTCTGGCTTTCTTGCATTTCCATACAAATTTCATAACCAGCTTACCAGTTTTTTAAAAAAGTGTGCTGAGGTTTTCACTGGGATTGCATTAAATCTATAAATCAATTTGGGTACAGCTGACATCTTAAAAATACTGAGCCCATGGATATGGTATATTTTGCACTTACATCATTTTTAATTTCAGTAGTCCGTTAGAGCTTTCTGTGTGTGTGGCGGCGGGGGGACATTCCAAGAAATTTGCCCAATTTATTTGTCAAATTTATTGGCTCAAAGTTGTTCCTTATATTCCTTTATTATCATTTTAATGTATGTAGGATCTGTAGCAATGTTCCCTCTTCCAGTGCTGATAATGATAAATTATGTCTTCTCCCTTTTTTTACTTGATCAGTATAACTAGAAGTTTATCAATGAATCAATACTTTACTTTGTTGAGTACTCTCTATTGACTATTTGTTGACTGGCCTTATAGAATCAGTTTGGGAGTATTTCTTCCTCTTCAATTTTTTGGAATAGTTTGAGTAGGATTGGTATTTGTTCTTCTTTAAATGTTCTGTAGAATTTAGCAGTGAAGCCATTGATCCTGGGCTTTTCTTTGATGGGAGACTTTTTTCTTCTGCTTCTGTCTCGTTATTTGTTATTGGTCTATTCAGTTTTTGGATTTCTGCCTGGTCTGATCTTAGTAGGTTGCATGTGTCTAGAAATTTATCTATTTCTTCTAGGTTTTTTAATTTATTGGCCTATAGTTGCTCATAGTAGTCTATAATGATCCTCTGAACTTCTGCAGTGTCAGTTGTAATGTCTCATTTTCATCTCTGATTTTATTTATTTGGGTCTTCTATTTTCTTAGTCTGGATAAAGGTTTGCCAATTTTGTTTATCTTTTTTAAAAAAACAGGTCTTTGTTTTGTTGGCGTTTTAATTGCATTTTTGGTTTCGATTTCATTTATTTCTTCCCTGATCTTTATTATTTGCTTCCTTCCACTAATTTTGGGTTTGGTTTGCTCTTGTTTTTCAAATTCTTTGAGATGCATTGTTAGGTTGTTTATCTGCAGTTTTTCTGCTTTTGTGATATAGGAACTTACTGCTATAAACTTTCCTTTTAATAGTGCTTTTTCTATGTCCCATAGGTTTTTGTATGTTGTGTTTTCATTTTCATTTGTTCCAAGAAAATATTTTTGATTTCCTTCTTAATTACTTCATTGACCCACTCTCATTCAGGAGTTTAATATCCACGTGTTTGTGTAGTTTCCAGTGTTCCTTTTGTTATTGATTTTTAGTTTTATTCCATTGTGGTCAGAGAAAATAAATTATTTCAGTTTTTTTTTTTTAATTTTTTAAGACTTGCTTTATGGCCGTATATGGTCTATCCTTGAGAATGATCTGAGTGCTAAGAAGAACACGTACTATGCAGCTGTTGATGAAAATATTTGTAAATACCTATTAGGTTGATTTGGTCTGTAGGACAGATTCAGTCTGATGTTTCTTTGTTGATTTTCTGTCTGGATGATCTGTCCAGTGCTGAAAGTGGGGTGTTGAGGTCTGCAGTGATCATTGCATTGGGGTCTATCTTGTTAGCTCTGATAATATTTGTTTTATATATGAGAGTGCTCCAGTGTTAGCTGGATATATATTTAGAATTGTTACATCCTTTGCTGAATTGACTACTTTATCATTATATAATGACCTTCTTTGTCTCTTTTTACAGTTTTTGTCTTGAAATCTATTTTATCTGATAGAAGTGCAGCTATTCTTGCTCTTTTTTAGTTTCCATTGCATATAATATCTTTTTACATTCCTTTATTTTCAGTCTCTGTATGTCTTTATAGGTGAAGGGTTTCTTATAGACAACATATATTATAGTTAGGTCTTGTTTTTTTTTATTTTAATCCATTCAGCCAATCTATCTCTGATTTTTGATTGGAGAGTTTAGTCCATTTACATTCAATGTTATTATTGCTATATTAGGACTTACTATTGCCATGTTGTTGTTTGATTTCTTGTTATTTTGTGGTCCTCTCTTTCTTCCTTTATTCCTTTCTTCCTGACTTCCTTTGTGTACAAGTCATTTTCTGGTAGTGTGTTTTAATTTCTTGCTTTTTATTTTTTTGTATCTGTTGTAGGTTCTTCTATTTGAGGTTACCATGAGGCTTACAAAAAAAAAATCTTATAACCAATTATTTTAAACATGACAAATTAAGTCTGCTTACAAATAAACAAGGATAGTCTATTTGCTCTAGTGATAGTTTCTTTAGCTGTGCAGAAGCTTTTTAATTTGATCAGGTCCCATTTGTTTATTTTTTATGACTGAAAGATTTATGAGGACCTCTTTATGGCAGGTAGATTTTCTTGATTCTATTTGCTCCTGTTGGTAGAATTGTACAGTAAGATCATTCTTGGATTGCCTAGAAAGTTTTCTTTTAGAATAATATAAGAGAGCAAAAGTGACAAATCAGGAATCATGGTATTTCATATTTATTTTAAAATATCATAGTGCAAATATACCATTCCTCGTATCCTTTATATTGCCTTAGATTTCTGGAAAATCATTCGTGTTGATCCACGTCGACCTACTTTCTTATTGACAGCTTCCCAATGCTTCCTTCCTCTGCTGGATTTTTTTTTTTTTCCTACTTCTCTGCGAGCTCTGACTTTATGTTCTTTATTGTCCTCTTTTTCCTACCCTTTAAAGGTAAATAGAAAAAATGATCAGATTTACTTTATGCATTCAAGTTAATTAGCTTAATAAGTATGAAACTAAAACACAATTTTGTTTTAATATGCTGCTAATTAATTATGTAGACTATTTTAATCACATATTTTTTAATGTATTTAGTGACACCCACATTTTCTCTGTACAAACTGTTCATCTCCTTTTCCCATTTTCTAATAGTTATTTATTTTCCTCATATTGGTTCTTTATACACTCTAGATTCAAATTTTTTATTTATTATGTGTATTACAAATATGTTATTTTATCATTGAGTTATCGATAAATGATTTTCATGGTATCATACTATGCCCTAATTTAAATTTTGGTATAGTTAAATTTAAAAGCATTTTTCTTCATTTAGTGTGTCTTTATTTATTATATATGGATTTACATATATAATATCTTAAAGACTTGAAGAGCGAAGTGATAAACTAATTTTATTTTCATCTCTAAAAGAACATAAACAGGAGTCAATTGTTTTCTCTTTGGAATGGAATGTAACTTCTAGTTTCAGTTGCAGTGTATGTTTGGGTCTATTTCTAGGTTTCTACTCCAGGTCAATTGTGCCATTAGTCTAGTTCATAGTTAATTGATATATTATACTAAAGATTTTGAACAATTTTCATCAGACAAATTTATAGGTATCTTACAATAATCATGAATGGGGTATTTTACATTACTTATTACATTATTAATCTTATTGTTATCTGGACAAAAGAGATGCTATTGAGTTTTATATGTGGATCTTGTAGCTAGCTACTCTTTTTAATTTTAGTAGTTTGTCTAAAGAAGGTTTTGCTGCCAAAAATAATGAAATTTTGTTTCCTAATTTTTTATCATTATGATTATTATTTATTTTACTTGTCTTCTTTTATTGATTTTTAGTAATATGTTGATTAGTAACATGGATATAAGAACTTCTATTTGTAATTCAATGAAAATGTTTCTGCATTTTAAAATATGGTATTTGCTACTAGTTTGGTAGATTATCAAATTTAAAAGACTCCTCTTCTTACTTTGGCAAATGACATATTTTAAGAAATATAAATGAATATCAAATTTGTTTAATCTATAAACTACCTTTAACTGACTATATAATGACATGATATTGAGCATTTTTAATGACCTTATTTGCCATTCATATATCATTTTTAGCTGAAGTATGTGTTCAAAATTAACCCTATTTCTTAAATTGAGTTGTTTCTTTTCTTGTTAAGTTTCCGGAGTTCTTTTAAATTTATGGATATATATCCCTCATCAGATATATTATTCTCATATATTTTCTCTCAGTCTGTGTGTTGTCTTTTTATTCTCTGAACAATGACTGTTCCTTTACATTGATCTATTTGTCTATTTTGACAGTTACCACACTATCTTTAAAATAAAATTCAGAATAGGTAGTGAAAGTCTTCCAAATTTGATCTTCTTTTTCAAAATGATTTGGTCTATTCTCATTCTTTTTTATTTCTACATTAACTTTAGAATAGATATGTATACAAAAATGCTAGATTTTTCTTTGAGATTATATTAAATCTAGATCTCAATTTAGAGAGAATTGAAATCTCAATAATATTGAGTCTCCAATCCGTAATCATGGTAAGTCTTTCTATTTGTTTAAATCTTCTTAAGTTTCTGCAACTTTTCGCAATTTTTAGTGTAGGTCTTATACTTCTTTTATGAGATTTATCCGTGGTAGTTAATATTTTTGATGATATTGGAAATAGTGTTGTTTTATGCCAATTTACAATATTTCTTTGTAAGCACATAAAAAATTATTGATTTTTATATACTGGCCTTATACATCTTTGCTACCCATATTATTTTATAATGGAAGAAACTTGTAGATTCTGTAGACTTTTCTACATAGACGATCATGTGATTCATGAATCAAGACAGTTTTATGTCTTTCTTTACAATTAGATGATGAATGTTTTTCTTGCCTGATACATTGTCTGGAACTTCTGTTACAATGCCAAGTGAAAGTAATGACAAGAAGACACACTACCCTTATCTCTGATTTTAGGTTTTTCACAGATACTCTTTATTTGCTTGAAGTTTTCTTTTTGTTCCTAGTTTGTTGAAAGAATTATTTTTTAATTGGGATGAATGTTGGATTTGCCAAATGATTTCATGCATCTACTGAGAAAATTATATATTTCTTAAAGACTGTTAATTTGATAAATTGTTTTGATTGAATTTTAATGTTACATCTACCTTGCACTCTTGGGATAAACCAACTTATAATGGCATATTATCTTTTCAATGTGTTGTTAAATTCAATTTGCTAATTTAAAACATTTTGTTGGTCTGTACTTTAATTTCCTTGTAATGAAATTTATCTGATTATGTTGTCATATAACTCTGGTCTCCTTCGGTCTCATACAATCAATTTAAAAATCTCATTTTCAATTTTTGGATGAATTTTTATAAACTTGGTTTTATTTCCTTTATAAGCATTTCATAGAATATATCACTGAAGCTATCTGAGTCTAGAGTTTTCTTTATGGAAGGATTTTTACCTGAAAATTCAATATATGGTAATTGAATACAGGGGTATTTAGGTTGTATATTTTTCATTAAATCAGATTTGTAAGCTTGTGTCTTTAAAGGAATTTGTTCATTTCATCTTAGTTGTTAAATTTATGGTATAAAATTGTTCTTAATATTTTCAGATTATATTTTTAATTTCTGAAAATATTCTGTCACTGGAAATTGTGCCTTCTCTTTCATTATTTTCCTTGATAAGTCTAGTTAACATTTTAATCAATTTTACTGATCTCCCCAAAGAATAAATTTTGTTTTCATTAATTTTTATACTGTGTTTTCCATTCCTATTTAAATGATTTCTGTTATGATGCTTACTATGTATATCTTCTGCTCACTTTGAAGGTAATTTGATCTTCTTTCTCTACTTTCTCAAGGTAGAAGTTGAGGTTATTAATTTGAGGTATTTCTTTCTTCAGGATACAGCCATGTAATGGTATAAATTTCTCTCTAGTAACATCCCACACATATTGATGAGTGGCATTTTCATCTTCAATCAGTCCAAAATAAAATTTTCTTTTTGTTTTTTTCCTTCTCTGAATATTATTTTATTTCTAAATGTCTGAGAATTTTTCAGATATTTTTTCTTATTGATTTCTAAGTTAATGTCAGCATAATCAGAGAATATATTTTGATAACTTGAATCTTTTCAGTTTATCAACCCTTGTTTTAGGCTTCAGAATATTGTATGTATATGTACTTGTATATATTGATATATACATGTACTACATATATATTCATTATATATACATAATATATAATACATCCATAATATATAATGTATATAGTATATTTAGGCAAATGTTCCATGTGCCCTTGAAAAGAATGTGTATTCTGCTGTTGTTAGGGACAAGTTTTTATGAATTAAGTCATGTTGGTTGATAATATTGTGTATGTCTTCCATATCCCTATTAAAATTTATGTGTGCTTGTCCTGTAAATTACTGGGAAAGAGGAGCTGAAATCTCTGAATATAATTGTGAATTTTTCTATTTCTCTTTGAATTTCTATCAAGTTTTGCTGCAATCATTTTAAATCACTGTTTTTAGGTACATGCACACAGAGGATCACTATGTTTTGTTGGTGAAAGGAGCCATTTAATGTTATGCAATGTCTTTTTTATTCTTGATAATATTCTATGTTGATATTAATTCAACTGCTCTAACTTTTTTTTGTTTCATGTTTCTGTGGTGTATTGTCCATGTTGTTACTTTTTAAATTTTATTTTATTTTTAATTAACAAGTAATGATTGCATATATTTATGGGGTTCAATGTGATATTTTAACACAAGTTAAATTTCTATCTTTTTATTTTTAACTTATATCACTTTTTATATTTAAAATAGTTTTCTTATGTGCAGTAGATAATTGTATTGCTTTTTATTGAAATTTTAAAATATCTGTTTTTTAATTTGCGTATTCAGACATTTATATTTAACATAATTATTGTTTTGTTTGGCTATAAATCTACCATCTTTGCTATGTGTTTTTTATATAACCCATCTGTCATTCTCCCTTTTAATTTTTTTTAATTTTAGCATATTATGGGAGTACAAATGTTTAGGTTACATATATTGCCTTTGCCCCACCCCAGTCAGCTTCAAGTGTGTCCATCCCCTAGATGGTACACACTGCTGTCATTCTCTCTTTAGTTTTTTTTTTCCAGGAGGAGAAGGCTTTCTTTGAAAATATTGAGTTTTTTTTTAATAATTCAATTTTAACTACCTTACTGGTTGCTATGATTTTAATGTGTCCCCCAAAGTTCATGTGTTGGAATTTTAATTCCCAATGCAGTAGCTTTGAGAGGTGGGGCCTTTAACAGGTAATAAGAACATGAGGACACTGCCTTCATGAATGGATTAATGTCGTTATAATGGGAGGGCATTAGTTACCAAAAATGGGTTTGTTATATAAGTGAGTTTATCCCTCTTGCTCCCGCTGTCACTCTCCCTTGCTCTTCCACCTTCCACCATGAGATGACATTGTATGAAAGTCTTTGCCAGATGCAAGTATCATGTTTTGGGCTTTACAGCCTCCATAACCATAAGGCAAATACATTTCTTTTTTTTATAATTCTCCCAATACCAAGTGGGCAAACAACTATATCAGATATTTTGTTATTGCCACACAAAATAGACTAAGACATTGGTTTATAGGATACAACTCTTTGTTGAGTTATTTTAGTGGTGATTTTATGTTTTATGCTGTGTAAATTAAAATTATCACAGCTTACCATCATGTGATATGACACTAATTCACATATAGTTTAAGTAATTTACACAGTATACTTCCATTTCTTTGCTTCTAGCCTTAGTGCTATTATTGTTATAAATATCATTTTTACATATATTATAAATCTCACAATGTATTATTGTTACTTTTTCTTTAAACAGTGGTTATGTTTTAAATATATTTAATAAAATATAATAAAATCTTTATATTCACTCATTGCAGGTGTTGATCATCCTTTTGTGCAAGTACAGGTTTCTCTCTGGTATCATTTTTCTTTTGCTTGAAAGAAACCCTTTAGTATTTCTCGTAGTGTGGGTCTGTTGTTGATAAATTCTTTCTGCTTTTGTATGTCTGAAGAAGGTTTATTCACTTTAATTTTTGAAAAATATTTATGATGGGAAAATAATTCTATGTTGACAGTTTTTTTTTCTTTCAATACTTTCAACTTGTTACTTCACTGTCATCTGATTTGCATTGTGTTTTGCAAGAAATCTACTGCTGCATCTATCTCTTTGTTCCTCTGCACATAAAGTAGCTTTTTTATCTGGATGCTTTTGTAATATTCTATCTTTTTTTTTTTTTTTTTTGAGCAACTTGACTGTGATGGATCTCATTGTAGTTTTATCATACCTTTTGTGTTTGTCTTTATTGAGTTTCTTATATCTGTCAGTTTATAATTTAATCACTTTGAACATACTTGACCATTGACCCTTAAGTACTTTTTCAGTCTCATCTCTCTCTTCTACTTCATGGTTTCCAATAACACATACACTTTGATACTCAAAGCCGTCCCATAGTTCATTTGTTCTCTCAATTCTTTTCATTCCCCACACCCATATGTTATTATTTTGTATAGTGTCTATTGCTATATTTTCATGTTGAGTATTTTTTTCTTATACAATGTCTAATATGATGATAGTCCTATCTTTTTTATTTTCATGTCAGGAACTGTGGTTTTTTTCTCTAATATTTTAATTGTTTCTTATTTTTATGGTTGCCATTTCTCTTCTTAGCCTGTTCAATTTTTAGTCTAGTGTTTTGATCATGTAAACATTTTCATATTATTTGTTTTATAATCATTGTCTCCTAATTGTATTATCTATGCTATTTCTGCATCATCTTTGAATAATTTATTGATTTCATTATGGGATACATTCATCAAAATTTTTACCTGCCTACTAATTTTTAATTGGATGTCAAACTTCGTTGATTTTAGTTTGTTGGATGCTGGATGTGCAAAAAATATACATATTGCTTTCTAAGATCTCTTCTTTTAACTTTTAAGTATTTAATGGACTTATATTTAATATTTTATTTCTATTACCATGTATTTTAAATTTTGACAATTTTTGTTTTTAATTAGTGTATTTACTTGATTTACATTTAATTCAATGAATGACATATTTAAATTCAATATCTTCACTTGTATTTGTGCCAGATTTTAATATATTTTTTCTTCTTTTTGCCTTGTTTGGGTTAATCAAAAATTTTTAAAGCTATTAACTTGCTATCCATGCTTTCATATATTATTATTTCATTGGTTTGTCTAGAAATTACAATAGGCATCATCAGCTGTTAGAAAACCTTAAGGAATTACTTTAAATGTTTAGAGACAATGTAACAATCTCATAGTTCTTTAAGCCAATTTACATTTTTCTTATGATGTTTTGATGTATACATTGTGTATTCATGTCTATATTTATTTTTATTCTATTTACTTTTTCTGTTGTAGTTGATTTATACATTACCTGGATGCTATTTTAGGTCATATTCATTGTACCTTTAGTATTTCTTCTAGATTAAGTCTCCTACTAACAATTTCAAATTCTTTCTGTCCAGACATCTTTATTATACCTTCATTTTGGAAATATATATTTTGCTGCATATATACTTCTAAATTAAGGATTCTTTTCCTATATCTCTAATGTTGTTATTGCTTTATATTCTGGAATTCAACCCTTCTTATGATAATTCAACAATCAACTTATTATAGTTTTATTGAGTTGTATATTACACTAAGAAAAAGTCACCCATTGTAGTATGCTATTTAATGAGTTTTGACAAACTCATACAGTCATGTAACCATCACCATAATAGAGATATATAAATTTTTCATTAGTCAAATGTCCATTTGTAGACAACACCTTTCTCCACTCACATCTCATGGTAATAATTGATCTCTATTCTGTTCATCCAGTAAATTTTCTTCAGCAAGTCATATAAATGGAGAAATATAAAATGTAACTGTCTGAGTTTGACATTTTTTACTCAGGATAATACATGTAAGAATCATCCATAATATTGTATATATCATTACTAGGTTTCTTTTTATTGTCAAATAGTATTGCACTGTATGGATAGGCATTATATTTATTTATTTACCAGTTAAAGAATATATTTATTGTTTCCAAATGTGTTAATTATAAGAAACCACTTTATATATTTGCATACATGTATTAGTGTGAATGTACATTTTTATTTCTATTGGATAAATGTTTAGAAATGAGATTGCTAGATCATAAGGTAAGTGTGGGTGTAGATTTATAAGAAATGGACACACTGCTGTGAAATGTGACTATAACCAGGGAAAGTTTCATTCCCATCAGAAACGTATCCAAGTTACAGAAATGTATGCAATGTATGATATCTGCATTCTTATTAGCATCTTGTCAGGTGTTTATTTGTTTATTTTGCATCCTTACAGCTAAATTTAGGCATTCTAAAGGTTTGTAGTGATATAACATAGCAGTTTTAATTTGCATTCTCTAATGGCTAATAATGTTGAGTATATTTCAATCTGCTTACCATGTTTATAGCTATGTGCAGAAAAATGAAACTGGATCCCTACCTCTCACCTCTAACAAAAATACACTCAAGATGGTTAAGAGACCTAAACAAACCTAAGGCAGGAATCCTTAAGAATCCTAGAAGAGGATGTTGGGAAGACCCTCTCAGACATCGGTCTAGGCAAAGAATTCTTGAAGAAGACCCCCAAAGCGATCAATGCAGCAACAAAAATAAACAAATGGGGTCTGATCAAATTAAAAAGCTTCTGCACAGCCAAAGAAACTATTTCTAGAGCAAATCTCCTTGATTTTTGATGCATAAACTATTGTTAGTCAAAATAGTGATGACACATTTGAATAAACCAAGTCACATCCAAATATAACCATCTAAAGTTTTATTTTTTAGTCAAAGAAAAGGTGAACATTAAGTGTACAGGAAACAAATGTGAGCATAATTCCTTTTACATTCTTAAATTTTTAATTGGGAAAACCAATAATTTTCATGTTTCAAATGGGGATCTTAATTTATTACCGTTACTGTAAAAATAGAAAACTGCAGGATCTAATGTACATTTACAGAATATAGGATTTTTATATCCTATTGTATTTAGTATTTTGGGTAATAATATAAACCCTCTAAAGTAGGTAACATTAGGATTTGAAGTGGCAAATTAACAATACGTCCTTTCCTGCTTTCATTTTATACTAGTTGAGAAGTAGAACAGGGCTCAAGAAGATGGAGATCAAAATATCAGCATTAATATTAGGGAGATTTTGGACAACACAGCTTATGTGGATAGAAATGAGCTGTGTGTTTGCTTTCAGAAAAGTTATGAAAGTATTCAAGCATCAGATGGGAATATAACCTAGATGACTTTAATATTTTATCTGATCGTGTGTGAGTGATTCTAAGTCCAATATGTACACTGAATTATTTGAAACTCTTTATATTTATTAATAAATTAGCATATTTTTACAGAACACCTGAGACCTCCATAAAATGAAAGATAATTAAAAGATACATAATCAACAAAATATCTACAATCTTTTTCAGTGTGAATATAACCCCTACCGTCAAGTAGTTTTCATTTAAGTTGTAGAGAGAGTAAGACAGTAAACAAGTAATTAAAAATATTAACATCAACCAAATGTACTGACTTAGGGACAAGAGAATATTGGTGAAGACAGAAATTATGGTGGACTGCCGCAGAAGAAGAAGCCTCACATTGGGCAAGAGATTCATTCTAAAGAGTAGAAGGGGTCTGAGAGGGGGAAGAGAAGATACATAACAGAATAAGGAAACAAGTGCGCAGATATTGATAAAGCTCATGTGTGATCAATGTTTACTTTCTGGATACGTCAAGTGATTTTTGGAAAGGAGAGGAAATAATCTAGGCCGGAGTAGAGCATCCATGATGAGAATGAAGAGAAGTGACCTAGAATATGTAAGGTGAGAATGGACTTAGACATGCTTGAATGGCAGAAAGAGTAAAAACTTCCAAAATCTTTTAAGTTCCTGAATAAGATCTTATATTAAGAAGCAACTTTTACAACATTATTCTAGAAAGAAGAAACTAGAAATGAAATAAATAACAAAAAGCTGTAATAGGAACATGGATATGAAATAGTGACGACCTAGATTAAGGCAGCAGCATTATAGACAGAGAGGAAGGGGTGAATTGGAGAGACATCCACAGGGCCAGGAGGCTCCAGTAAAGGTCTAGTAACCTCTGGTTATAGAATGGGCTTTAAGGAAAAAGTACTCCGTAGGACCCAATTCCAAAACTCTGGAGGTAAATAGGTAATCTATGAATTTATAAGAAATCTAAAGATGCAGTTCTTGATATTTTTTTCTAGCTATGAAACATAAAATCTTATTTACAGCAGAGAGAAAGAGAACAGGAACAGGACCTGTTTATTTTCTGACTCCCTTGTGCTTCTGACTAGGTTCAGTCGTGTGAGTGCAATTATAACCAAACAGGGAAAGAGAGACCCGCGGTGTGCCCAAATCCAGATTGAAAAGGATCAGAGGTTCTAGGATCAACAGAAGGTTGTAATTGGCTTTTCACAGGAGATGAAAGACTGAGGTACTTGCTCTTTGTAAACCAGGGTGCCTATCATTATTCAAAGGATGACTAGAGGGGGAAAAATTTTCATTGGGGAAAAAATTGTGGGAGGCAATAAACTGCCTTTTCATTTTACCTTAAATGAAGCAAGTGTAAACAGTATGTGATCATTTATAATATCTGTAAGCATTCTCTTCTTACCATACCACATTGCTCCTCATCATACAGTTATATTGGTTCTGATACTAATCTATGTTATCACCACATGTACCTGGTCCAAAATATCCACATTGGATGTAATCATTTTAAAAACTCTGTCAAAAATATACTGTATGTAACTCCTTCCCTTTTAAATATAATTTGGTATATTTGCAAAGCAAGGATTCTGTCTTGTTCTTGAGTAATCTTCAAAAGTACTGCACAGTTTATCATAATTCTCAGAGACAAAGGTGAATATACCTACATAGCAATCAGCATTAAAATGAAAGACACAGTGCTAGATTTCAACTCCATGCAATTTTAGAGTCTCTATGCTTATATCATATATTTCTTTGATAACTTTAAGGTTACTTGAGATATTTCATCTATTCATTCATTCACAATTACATCAGTAAAATTTTAAATACTTCTAACTTACTACATTGTGATGTAAAACTTAAGTGTGCCAAGTGTGCTTAATTTTTATTGACAAAGTTTAAAACTGGAGAAAAGGATTTTCAGTGCATATTTCCTTCCATTGTTACATCTACCAACTGATTAAACTATGCTAATGAGACAGCAGCTTCCGTAAAATCAGCGCTGAGCATCATTTGGCAATAAACGGAAACAAAAGTCTGTCAATTTTGTACTTGTCAGTTTGCGTTCTTATAAACAACAACAACAACAACAACAACAAGGAGTAGGAAGAGCAAAGGTGAAGAACTTGCAGTCTCAAAATTGTCTTAGTTGGGGTGTTATTTTTGAGCTCATTGGTAAGGTCAGCTGATGCAGGATTTCAAAGGCAATTAGAGTAAATCAAACCGCAGAACATCCCCGTGGGCTAGTTTGAAGATACCTTCGAAAGATGCTCTTTTTTCCTGCTAACCCTGGTTGCTGCCACATCTAGCAGCTGCTTTCTTTTTGACAATTCGTCACTCCTGAAAAATGTTTGCAAGCAGTTTGGACAATTTCCAATTCATTCTTGCAGGAAATGAGGATTTGCTTCCTCACTTGGGATACCTGCTGCTAGGTTTATTCACTAATAAGCATGATAAATGTTTTAGCCTTTGATCAGTGCTAATTTAACAAGTAAGCTCCCCAGAAAAAAAATCTTTGAGGCTCAGGGGCTCAAGACAGCACATGAGTTGGAAATATGATTGATTGTGTTGCTGTGAGAAATTTCCATAAAAAACTTTTATCACACTGCTATGTTCTGAACAATTAAATCAAAAATGAAAGATAGTTACCCTCCAAAGAAGGACAGAGGCAGCCCAGCAAACTTCACAAGACATTATTTTTTTTAAAAACTGGCTGAGTATAATTTTGCAATTTCATCAATTTCCATCCATATTACTTTGTCCATATATTTTTCCTGATCCTCACCTATCATCTTTACACATGGTTCTTTGTTCTCTCTCCACTAGACTTACAAGTAATACTTTAAAGTTTAACATGAAGTATATTATGAAAATTGAACAAATCAGATGGAAGAGAAATGGATGTTTTGTTGTTGTGAGTTTAGAATCTACTACTGTAGAAAAGATTCAGACAAAATTAAATTCCTGAATGATAGATGTTTCTGTGATTTGCTAATTGAAGAGCAGTCCACAAATCCGTTCAGCAAAGTGGACACCAGCAGTGAGAAAACACAGACAAGGCCAAGTTCTCTAGTTTCATACCACATTTTGAATTCTCTCCAGCATAAGACAGTGTTTTCTATCCATGGTTTAATAAAAAGGAATTATGTTTGCAGTTTACCATGAAGAAGTAACATGAGTTAGTTAACTTCTAACTAACAGGCTTACTTAGTTAGAAGTAAGGCTGTCTACCTTAAATCAGGTCTTAGTAGCCTAAAGGTTGTACAATAAACTGTACTTCCAATTAACATTTCAAAACATATAGCTTTTGTAAAATAAAAGGTGCCATTCCCTTGCTGTTGAATTTACTGAAAAAAACACTCTCTCTGGGAGAAATAGGCATGTGGATGTAAGTGTAGGTAGAATCTAGTCATCAGTAATAATAATTTTCTGTTATTAAGCTTTACACTCCAGGGTGACAAAGTGGAGAAATAATTCCATGTTAAAAGAAGAATCTGAAAAGGAAAGATTAGAAAGAAAATTGCCATCATGATTCAATGGTATGAGGAGAGCTAACAACATTAAAACAAGACAGATATCATTTACTATATGTGGACATAAGCATATGTAGTAAGAGTCCAACATCACAGAAGTCTACTGGTTATCTCCTGCTACAAAGGTGTGCCAAGCAGGGAGAGGGTGGTCATAGTGGTGGGTAAACTCACAATTAATGGGTGCAGAGCATACTGTATGGGGGAAGGGCTTGTAGCTCTAGCCTGGGCAAGGCAAAGGCATTATATGTAACCAAAAGGTTTGTATCCCCATAATATTCTGAAATTTAAAAAAAAGAAAAGAAAGATAGATAAGGAAGTATTAGAAAGGAATCTCCATTCATATCTGGGTTACTTTACTTTTAGAAGAACAATCAGAACATTGAACATTTGTTAAATTTTAGTAGTAGCTATAAAGTATTTATTACATTTGTTTACAGACTTTTCTATAGATTTAAAATATTCCATAATAAAATGTATCAAATATTAAATTTGTTGTAATTTATGTAACAATTACTCTTAATTGTAAAAAGTTAATATATGTTAGCCATTGTTATCAAGTATGAGTAATAATAACTGTACCAATATTCTGGTATTGTATTCTGAACTAACACATGCAGCAGTAATAAGAAATGAGTAATTATGCTAGTGCCATCTAGAATGAAACTTTTCAGTGTGAGATAAAATGGATACAAATAAAAAGACTAAAAATTTAAGTGAGAACCCAGTAATCATAAATTTGAATTGGAAATGACAATCAACATATTGTCCAGCTCTGAAAATGTCTAGACACAATTAAAAACTTTCCAACAAAGACTATCTTAGTGTCTTGGTCCTGATATATTCCACTATAGGAAACCAAGGCTACTTGGAAAATTGGCTAATTTCAGATCTTGGGTAGCAAATGTACAAGATAATCTTGGACTCTCATATTTTACAGGAAAGCAAAGAAGCTATTAAAAACTCCTAAGATTATGTGAAAAATGATGTAAAACCAAGCTAGAAAGTTCTACTGGCCAAATGTGGGACAATGTGCATTCTTACATATCACATTAAGGCTTATCTATTATTTCAAAAATTAATATAAAGGGGAAAACAGCAATATTTAATTCATTTTTATTAGTTTGAAATAAATCCTTTCCAAAACATCAGTGTATTATTTTCAGGAAAGTGCCTTCAAATAGGAGACTAAAACCTATGGGATTATTTCATTTAGAAACAATATATAAAAATTACGAATATTAACCAAGTCTTAAATCTAAAATGGAAGCATTCCAAAAACATGGAATGAGGCATTAAAATAATTTTGCCGAAATTTTTGATACCACGACTGATCATTTTAATCCAAATGTATTATTCTTATGGCCTCTAAATAAACTTTATATAGAACTTTTTTATTGAAAAATCACATTTTATCATACATGATTCATCTCAAGAAACTAAATTAACAGGAAAAGAGAGTTTTTACTACATGCATATTTTAAGCATTATCAATGAATGAAGGCCTGTGAATTTTTATACGCATATTTAACATACTTAAGGCACTTTAAAAATTGAATTCAATTATTTATTATGTATCTTTCAAGAAGAATGGATATTTTAAAATTCTCACAGAATTTTCTGGCATTGTATATAACTTGAAAAAGAAACTACAAGTCAAAATATATCACTGAAAAGAATTTAGCCTTTAAGAATATGAAAGAGAGAGAGAGACTATTCAAAGACATGTTTTAAATGACAATGTCATAGATTGTTATTTTTCTCGTTTTTATCATTATATTAACTTCAGATATGCTTGTATATTTATTCACTTTAAATTAGTACCTTTGTTCTTTAATTTATGGGAAATGAATTGGTTCTGTTCTTGTAAATTATTTTTAAATATGTAAATAAATGCACATAGTCATAAACCACAGTACATTTTTTGGTGTTAAAAGAACTTGACCTAACAAGAAGTTTCATTTAACACTTGTGCTTTCTACGGGGCCTTTCAACACATTTAATGGGGCAGCTAAAGTCCACAAGTCTAGAACCAAGATGCAGTTTTCTTGTTGTTGAATAGTTCACATGTTGCATTATATTTCCTTCAGAAACTCTTGGATTGCTATTTTATAGCAGTGATTATATCTGGTATTATATTCTGTATTATGTTAACTTACACATCAACTGTTTTTATTTATATTGCTACTGTTTTTTGTCTTTAAATGTTCTGTTTTCTTTTATCATTGAACATTAAAGTATGCATAATTTGTAACATACCCATATTGTTTGAGTCTGGCTTTAGGTAATAATCAAGGAACTTTATAAAAGCTCATATGCAGGCATATTATAACAAACTTAGTGCAATGAAAATGATTTCTGTGGGACCCTATGACAGCTACTAATTATTTCCAAATTGTTCTCATGTATGTTATTTAATATAATGGATGTCAATTTGTGAGTTCTAGAACACATTAAAAACAGCCTTCATTAAAATAAGCTATAATTATATTTTCTGGCCAGGTGAGGTGGCTCACACCTGTAATCCTAGTACCCTGGGAGACCAAGGAGGGAGGATTACTTGAGGTCAGGAGTTCAAGACCAGCCTGAGCAACAGCAAGACCCCGTCTCTACTAAAAATAGAAAAATTTGCTGGGCAAATAAAAAAATAGAAAAAATTAGCCAGGTGTGGTATAGTCCCAGCCACTCAAGAAGCTGGGTCAGGAGGATCACTTGAGCCCAGGAGTTTAAGGTTGCTTTGAGCTATGATGACACCACTGCACTCTAGCCTAGGCAACAGACTGTCTCAAAAATAAATACATAAATATACAAAATTATATTTTTCCTTACCAGAATATGTTCAAAAGGTTTTTCAGAAACAAATGACCTTTTGAGCTGGGAGAAGAGTGAATAGTCTAATAAAATTGACTGAAGAATCTGTTCTTTTAAAGACACCAGGAATATTTTCTTGGCCAGCATGGCCTTGAATTCTGAGTTTTAACCACAAAGTTTGTATTCTTCTGGCGTTTTAATATTTTGATTTGGAAACAATTTCAAATCTTCTGCAAAGCTATAAGAATAAGAATAGTACAAAGAATACTTGTATATCCTTTACCCATTAACCCATTAATTATATTTTTATCATTTACATGCTCTTTCTCTCTCTTTCTCACACAAAACAAATATACAGAATATGTAAAACATATAAAATAAACAAATTGAAATAGAAATTATTTATATCAGAACTACTTGGGAGTAATTTGCATATATTATGGCCCTTTTAAGTACTTCATAATGTTTCTTAAAAATAAGGATATTCTGTTATATTAGCACAATACAGTTATCAAATTCAGTAAATTTAAAATTGATATGACACTTACTAACTTTCCATTTTATTCCAAATTTGTCAATTGTCTCAATAATGTCATTTATGGTATTTGGTTACCTTCAATATGGCATCCAGTTTAATGCATCAGCTATTGCATCTAGTTGTAACATCTTTGATCTTTGTGCATTCTGTATTATTGCCTCTTAATATTTAAATGTGTCCTGAAAAACACAGCATTAAAATAATTGTTATAATTGATAAACAAGGAAAGGACAAATTTTAAAAATCCATAAAACTGTTCTATATTGTTTCTATGGAAGAGAACACAACTCTCTTTTATCTTTCTTTATGTTTTGCCCACCAAACTTCTCTCTCTCTCTCTCTCTCTTTTTTTTTTTTTTTGATACAGGGTCTCACTCTGTTGCCCAGGCTAGAGTGCAGTGGCATCATCATAGCTCACAGCAACCTCAAACTCCTGAGCTCAAGCATTTCTCCTTCCTCAGCCTCCCAAGTAGCTGGGACTACAGGTGGGTGCTGCCACACCTGGCTAATTTTTGTATTTTTTGTAGAGACAGTGCCTCACTATGTTGCTTAGGTTGGTCTCAAATTCCTGGCCTCAAGCAATCCTCCCGCCTTGGCCTCACAAAGTGCTAGGATTACAGGAATGAGCCACCTCACCTAGCCCAAACTTCTTAAAAGCATATTTTACACCCCCTCTTTTTAGCTACAGATACCTTAATTTTCTGTTATCTATCTTCTGGCTTCACTAATTTATGAAAAAAGGTTTTGAAGTCTACCAATGAGTGTAGAAATCTACTGATCTTTACTCTAACTCCCTGTGCTCCTACTTTAAGCATTTTTTTTTTCTGTTTACCAGCCCCTTGGTAGTAGACTCCATCTCTTACTTTCCTCACTGACCCTGGATTCTCCTATTTTCTTCTCTACATTTTTGATCAGCTTTTATCTTTATCATTTGCCCATTCTTTTAGTGTCTTCAAAATAAAAACTTTTTAAACATCTGTCTTCAGCACTCTGGCAAACTTCATGGACTCAACAGTTATCATCATATAAATTAATTCTAAACAGATACCACAGTCTAATTCACGCTGAGTTTCAGCATCCCACTTTCAATTGGTTTGTCCTCTCAGCACTTCAAATTTGTTACCCAAATGTTTTTTAAATCCTACCCTCCCAAACTGCCTTCACTTCTGTTGTGCTTCTTGTAAGAGTTTCACTTAGCTTTAAGAAGATGTATGACTCTCCCATCTCTCTTGCCCCCTAACATCACCCACATAATTCACATTTTTAGTCATTCTATCTTGACAATACCTCGTACACCCATTCTCACCACTCAAACTATCATTATCCAAGTTCCAGTCCTATTTACTTTTCAACTTCTTTAGCTGGTTTTCATGAATCCATTTTTCTTTTTATTCTAATTTTATCATTTCTCCATTCACAATTTATAATTGGAAAGATGTGGAAACAACCCAGGTGGCCATCAATACATGAATGGATTAATAAAATGTGGTATATGTATACCATGGAGTTCTACTCAGACACAAAAACAATGGTGATCTAGCACCTCTTGTATTTTCCTGGATAGAGCTGGAACCCATTCTACTAAGTGAATTATCACAAGAATGGAAAAACAAGCACCACATGTACTCACCATATAATTGGCATTAACTGATCCACACTTAAGTGCACATATAGTAATAACTTTCATCTGGTGTCGGGAAGATGGGAGGGGAGAGGGGGGGATAGGTATATACACACCTAATGGGTGCAGTGCGGACTGTCCGGGGGATGGACATGCTTGAAGTTCTGACTCGAGTGGGGAAAGGGCAATATATGTAACCTAAACATTTGTACTCCTGCAATATGCTGAAATAAAAAAAAAATAAAATAAAAAATTTTTTCAAAGTGATATTACTGAAAAATACTTCCGATCATATTAATTCCCCGGTGAAAAAAAAATTAATGCCTCTTCTCTGTATAGAGAATAAAATACAAAGTCACCTGGCCACTAAGTCCTTCAATGATATTATTCCTGAATACTTTTCTAAACTTATTTTTTAAATATATTTTGCTGTGCATTAATGTACTCCATCTTGTTTTTGCTCCGTATTTTCTTTTATGTTTGCTTTCTCATTTGCCCACATTTTTACATGATTCAGAGCCCAAAGCAAATGTATCCTTAGTCAAGAAATTTCCTTAAAGTTACCAGATGGAATTAATCTCTCCATCCTCTGAGACTCCATTTAAATTATTAATACATATGTGTACACATTGTGGTCCAGGAGGTTTTATATATGCATATATACACATGCAGACACAGACAGACATACATATATATGTATATATGCAACTATATAGATAAGTATGTGTGTGCATTTGTGTGTGTATAAAATTTCCTAGACTGTGACATTCTAGTAGTTGATTTAGTCATTTAGTCCTTGGCCTGACTCTTCTTTGTGACACAAAATCCCTTTATGCTTCATAAATACTTGTTTCTTAAATTAATGTGCTAGTAAAGTGGAGAAAATACCAGACATACAATGAATATTTAGGTTACAAAGTATTTTCTAGACAGAGATTATAGTTTTTAAATGATTATAATGGTAGGTCTACTTTTATTTCTTTGAGGTATCTCCATGCTGCTTTCCATAGAGGTTGCACTAGTTTGCAGTCCCACCAACAGTGTATAAGTGTTCCCTTCTCTCTGCATCCATGCCAGCATCTGTTGTTTTGGGACTTTTTGATAAAAGCCATTCTCACTGGAGGTAAGTAATATCTCATTGTGGTTTTAATTTGCATTTCCTTGATGATTAGAGACTTTGATCATTTTTTCATATGTTTATTGGCTAATAGTCTGTCTTTTTTTTTTTTTTTTTGAAAAGCTTCGCTTCATGTCTTTTGTCCATTTTTTAATACTGGGGTTGCTTGATGCTTTTTTGCTGATTTGCTTGAGTTCTTTGTAGATTCTGGTTATCAGCCCTTTATCAGATGTATGTCATGGAAATATTTTCTCCTGTTCTGTAGGTTGTCTATTCACTCTATTGATTGTTTCTTTATCTGTGAAGAAGCTTCTTATTTAGTTAGGGCCCATTTATTTATTTTAGTTGCTGCAGTGATTACCTTTGGGGTCTTATTCATAAATTCTTTGCCTAGGCCAACATTTATAAGAATTTTCCCAACCTCTTCTTCCTTAATTCTTATAGTTTCATGCTTTAAGTTTAAGTCTATTACCAATCATGAATAAATTTTGTGAGTGGTGAGAGGTGTGGATCCTGTTTCAGTCTTCTACATGTGGCTATCCAATTTTTGCAGCACCATTTATTGAACAGGGATTCTTTTCCCCAATGTATGATTTTGTCTGCCTTGTCAAAGATCAGATGGCAATATGAAGCTGGTTTTATATCTGGGTTCTCTGTTCTGATCCACTGGTCTAGATCTCTGTTCTAGTACCAATTCCATGCAGTTTTGGTTACTATAGCCTTGTAGTATACTTTGAAGCATGGTAAGGAGATTCCTCCCAATTTGTTCTTTTTGCTTAAGGTTCCTTTGGCTACTTGGGATCTTTTCTGGTTCCATATGAAGTGTGGAATTAATTTTTCTAGATCTTCAAAAAAACAACATTGATATTTTAATGGGGATTGCATTGAATTTGTAAATCACTTTGGGTAGTATAGACATTTTAACAATATTTATTCTGCCAATTCATGAGCATGATATGTTATTCCATTTGTTTCCATCCACTGCAATTTCCTTCTTCAGAGTTTCATACTGTTTGATCCAGCCATCCCACTACTGGGTATTTACCCAAAGGAAAAAAGACATTTTATAAACAGACACTTGCACTTGAATGTTTATAGCGGTACAATTCACAATTGCAAAGATGTGGAAACAGCCCAAGTGCCCATCAATACACAAGTGAATTAATAAAATGTGATATATGTATATCATGAAGTATTACTGAGCCATAAAAAAATGATGAACTAATACTTTTTATGATGACCTGGATACCATTCTTCTAAGTGAAGTATCACAAGAATGGAAATAAAAAAAATGCCACATGTAGTCACTATTAAATTTGAACTAATATTCATGTGCACATATGGTAGTAAAATTCAATGGAATTCAATCAGGTTTGGGGGGCGTGGAGGGGAAGGGTAAATTCACTCCTAACAGGTATAAGGCATACTATCTGGGTGATGGACAGACTTACAACTTTGACTCAAACTGTACAAAAGCAATTCATGTAACCAAAACATTTTTACCCTGGTAATATTCTGGGAAAAAAATGATTATAATGGGATTTGACTTTTTCAACAACTAAGTAGTATTACAGTTTTATCTCTGATTTATAATAGCTTTCTAATTGCTAGTAGGCTGAACTTATTTAAGCTAACAGACCCCTCGGTGTAAGCCCTCCACATTTCTATTGAGCCATCAGAGGTTCATTACATGAACACTTTCACTCATGTCCTGGGATTCTCCTGAGACACTCACCAAGGTGGCTAATCCTGTTCTAAGAGCTTATTGATGCCAGATGCTGCAGTTGAGATGAATTTCCAAAGGTTAATGAATTATAAACATAACTATAAATAGCACCATGTTTTCCTTCAGCAATCAGTATTTCTGTAGTAGAGAGACTTGCAGATCAGTACTTTCCAGTGGAGCTCCTCTGTAAAGGAAACTTCACTAAGAGTTCACCTCTAGGGAGGATTGTGAGCCAACAGATATTTGATGAGAAGTGAGTGCAATGTAATGACTGTAATTTTCTAATGGTGACAATGGAAAACATTTCATATATAGAGATCTTATTCATTCTGTAAATATTATACTTACAGTTTCATCTTACGTAGTCCAAGTCCTTTGATTATATCACCATCATTTCACAGATTATTTCATGGTAAGGATAACTGTGAGATACAATGATTCTCAAACTTTGGAGTACATCAAAATCACCTCAAAGGCTTCTTAAAATGCTGCAAGGGAGGGAAAAGACAGGAAGGCTAAGATAGGAAGCACTAAAGTGCTTCCCAGAGTTTTAAATTTAGTAGATCTTCAATGAGATCTAAGAATTTGTATTTAGTAGGATCTAAGAATTTGCATTTTTAGCAAGCCCTCAGGTGATATTAATGCTGCTGGTCCAGGAATCACACTTTGAAAACTGTTGCTTTATTTAGTTCCTTGATTCTGAAACTTGGCTATAGATTAGAACTACCTAGAGAGTTTTAACATTGCCATCACCACCATCACCCCAGAGATTCTGATTTAATTGGTATAATGTGTGACCTGGTTATAGGGATTTTTATTTCAATAGATTTAGGGGATCCAAGTGAAGTTTTGTTACATAGATATATTGTACAGTGGTGAAGTCTGGGGTTTTAGTGTACCTATCACCTGAATAGTGTAAATTGTACCCAACAGATAATTTTTCTGAGTCTCCAATGTCCATTATTTCACTTTGTATGATCATAGAGATTTTTAATGCAGGTGGCTCAAAGTTGAAGTTGTAATCCTCTGTATGAGCTTCCTCTGAGAGGTTATTTTAGACAGAGATTGAGAAGTCAACCTTCAGAGTCAAACAAGGACAAACTATGACTGGAAGACACAAAGAGAATGCTGAAATGGCAGCTTATTGCTACCTCATCTTATTAAAGCCCTTTATTAAGACCCCAGAGAGAAAGTTACATTAGCCAAGTATAATAGCTACTGCTAACATTTGTTTTTTTCTTCTTTACAACATCTAGTAAAACCAAACACATAGTCACCATCTGAGCAGGAATTCATAGAACCAAGTTTCTTTAAGGCAGTGGTTCTCTCACCTGGAGGGCTTGCTAAAATATACAGTACTGTGTCCTACCCCTAGAGTTCCTGGAGTGGGGTTGGTGAATTCAATTTTTATTTCTAAGAAGTTCCCAGGAAATGCTGGTGCTGCTGGCTAGGGAACACACTGAGAATTCCTCTAGGAAATGAGCTTGGAAAGACTAGCAACATAAAGGCAGTTCCAGATATGTCAAATAACTAGGCAGGTTGTCTTGGAGATCTCAACCAGCTAGTTCTGGGTTAACCAGAAGTCACTGGTGAAATTCATGGGGATGTATGTAATTAAGCTAAAGACATTATTTATTTACTAATACTGTATTATTGACAGTTAAGTTTGAGTCTATTACAATTTTAGTATTATGCAGTACATACTAAAGTTTTTATTTTAAATTCTTAGAACAAAAAGAGTGCCAAATGCATCACATGTAACGATTAAATTCATTCTAATTTTGACAAGATCCCTTTCTTAACTTTTCAGAAATGACCTGGATTCCTAGCCAAAGGGAGAGAAGACACCTAGTGTATAGACACCGGGTAAATAGGTTTACTGTTCCATATTTGTATCCTCCCTTCCCCATGCACTTTATTATGTATACTGATCTTTTTATTGAATTACAACACATACTGAGGATGACACAAATCATAAGTGCATGGGTTAATGAATTTTCACAAACTAAACACACCAATTTTAAGAGTTTTATAAGGTAATGCCAAGGTCTTCCTTTTTATTTGTACCAATTTACACTGCTCACAGCAACAAATGAGAGTTTCAGTGGCTTCATATCCTTGCTAGTGCTTGATATTTTCCTTCATTTTAGCCATTCTTGTGAAACATGGAATTGTGGTTTTTATTTGTAGTTCCCTGGTGACTAATGAAATGGAATACCTTTTTACATGCATTGGCCTTTGGATATTATCTTTTATGAAGAACCTGTTTGAGTGTTTTACTTATTGATTGGTACAAGTTTAACAAGTGGTCTGGTACAAATACTTTGTCATCTCTATGCACTACACATACGTTCTCCCATTCTATGTGGCATCTTTTCACGATGGTGACTTTGTCTTCCTGGCACTATATCCTCCACTCTGCTTTTCAGACCTTCTGTTAAACTTTCTAGCCAGCACATCACGCAGCTTCAAAATTTGGCAAATGCATTGAGGGAAAACACTGCTGCTTGTTTGAGCCCCTAAGTCCCCAATTTTGTCATTTCAGTCCCATGAACCTACCAACATTTTGCAGTTCCATGCGCCTGACCTCCAGCAGTAAGTAACCCTCTGCTTGGGAAAAATCTCCAGTCCTCATTACTTGAGCATATTTTTGATGCCATTAATTTCTAAGGAAATTTCCTGAGCTTTTCTATTTGTCTCAGTGTCTCGGGACTCTTTTCCTTTCAGAAGTCAAACTGTGCTACCTGGATGTTGAATCTGTACCACATATCAGATTTTATTTATAAAGCATCTCAAATCCTGATTAAAAATAAGCAGATATGTGAGAGACTAGGATTACTGACCCCACTTCTAACTTGAAAAATGACAAAGAATGCATAATCCAAACCAAGCAGTAATACTCAGAAATAAAGATGGTAGTTTGAAAATGAAACTTTTAGGAATTTGATTATGACTTGAAGTATTTATTTTTGTTTTCGCTTCTGTTTGTGATATGTTGTATGCTTTTAGGAGTAAAACAGAGTAGCCACCTGGAAACCATGAGTCTAAGTTCTGAAAGCCTGTCCTGTTCATTAAAAACTGTCGTTTATGTCTCTGGGCCCCCATCTTTCTGATGTATGAAATGAGAACTTTAAGCTAAATCATCTAGAGTGTCTTTTCCTTTTAACCTTCAAAAATCAGTTTCTGCAATATTTCCAAATGTTTTTTACCTGTAACTTATTTTTAATTCTAGAGAACTAAATTTAAAATATTAGCTGTTCCTTTACACAAAAGAGGAAGCAAGCATAAAAGGAATAATTACTCTTCAAGTTCATTGATGGTTTGATGTGACAGACAATGAGGTATATTTATTGGGGACTTTCATTAAAAAAAAATATAGAGTACCGTATAGCATGATAGTTCAGGGAACTGACTCTGGAGCCATATTGTCCAGGTTCAAATCCGAGCTTCAACACTTAGATGTGTGACCATGGGCCAGTTACTGAACCCCTTAATTAATGTTTAATATGAATATTTAATGAGGTAATATCTATAAAGTGCTCAGAAGTAAGTCAAGCAAATAGTAATTAATATAAAAGTGTTTGTTTAAAAAGAGAGAAAATGTGCATATGCACACATTTTTACAAGATATATTCACATGCAAATATCTACTTGGCATTATTTTTAATTGCAATTTAATAAATACTTGTTCATAGTGGAAAATTCCTGTTTATTTTTTGAGAAAATTGAACCTGGCCATGAGATTACATCGCTACTCATGGAGCCTCCCTAAATATGCATAGCTGGGTTAAATTTTTCAATATTCTTCTGCCAGCTTTTGTTTTTTTAGTTCAGAATATGTCTCTATTGGAGTCAAAATGTCAGGGAAGAGGAAAAAGCAAAATAAAATAGTCATCCTTCTGAATCTTCTGCTCTCAATACTGAGTAATCCTGGAATAATAGCCCCTCCCTCCCCAGGGGAGAATAAAAAGTTTAGAGGTCTACCTTTATTATTTTTTCACATCTGTCTTTCTTTTTTCAAGTCCCAGTCAGACCCCTAAACTAAAATCCAGAAATACATCAAGAAAGGTAGATCTGATGTTGGGAATAAGAAGAAGCTCTAAATCCTTACATCTATCCTCACTTCAAAATCCCCTGCAACGTTTCCCTTATCACTTGGTCTTCTTTAGTCCCTTGAAGAATTTGGCTTCACAGTCTGAAGAATGATATCGAAGGAATTGAGAAAGTTTTAGGTAGAAATGAAGTCCAGTCTTGTCATCTAAAACACCACATTAGAAGCAAAAGCACTTTATTTGGAACAAGCAGGCATTTTAAACATTTTCTTTTTCAAAGTAACAAATGAGTGAGAACTGTCAAGTTTGTTATTGTTGTTTGTTTTTTTTTTTCTTTTCATTTTCTAGATTTGTTTTAAAATTTACCATAGGCGGCTCCGAGATCAGTAGATTGAAACTTCATTTATGTGAACCTTTTTAATCATAGGAGTTGAAATGACTTGTCAGCCTAGTTTTTGTTTCCCAGTTTGTGTGTGTGTGTGTGTGTGTGTGTGTGTGTGTGTGTGTGTGTGTGTGAGTTCTATTCCTGAACAACCCAGGATTTTCTTTACAAAGTTTCTTACAATGCATTTCCATGCCCTTAGTTTCCCCTTCGTTTTGCTTTGAGCATTGGTCTTGAATCCTTAATCCAGAGCTCTATGTGGGCTTCACTTTTTTTTCAGGAAAGAAGCTAGAGTTTGAATTTTTATAAATATATCACTAAATTTGGATGAAGCAATTTTTGAGATCCAGTGTAATAGCTTTTGAGTAGGATTTGATCAGATCGTGTGGAATTCACATTAACTTTTGTTCTTTTTTTCTTTTTTATCAAGTTTAAAATCTCACAAACTAAAGCTCCCTCAGAATAGTGTGCAGGGGATGAATTGAATACGTTTTGTGAAATGTGGAATGTTGAGCTTATAATGGAGAATATTCAAGAGAAGGCTGTGTAATAAGGCTGATACTCTATGGAGGTCCCCAGGATGGTTTTTATCAGTTGTGTGTGTGTGTGTGTACTCCCACTCCTCATCTTGTGTGTGATTTTGATTTTTAATATACAACCCCTGTTGCATTTCTTCATTAGTTCACTGGAATGAAATTGCCCTTCGCCCCTTAGGCACAGAGGGCTGGAGGTGCTCTGGGACTCTACTGTCTTCTGGCTGTGTTGGCCATTAATCAATTACTGACATATTCAGAATAATGGCTGTCCTTCTTCAGAATGCACAACTTTTATCATAACTGCTGTGCTAGAGGTACCTTGCAGAATCATGCTGAAGCTCATCCCTCTAGACAACCTTGCTAGAGATGACTACCCTTAATTTACTTCATGACATCTTTTTCTAACTTCCATTCCTTACTCTGTTATTCATCTCTGAATTACTCACTTTATAAACCTATTGCAAACACACCTTTATACCAGGGACTGCTTCTGGCTTACTCTGCCCAAGACATAGGACAAGATAATCTAAAATATTGATTAAGTCATTCACACATATTTATTCAACAAATATTTATTAAAACTTTCTATGTATCAGTCACTGTGCAATGCTGAAAAAGTGGTGAAAAGACAGGAAACTGGAGGAGACAGACATTAAGTCAACAACTTTATGTGTAATTAATTGGTTGCTAATTATGATAAATGTTATGAAACAGAAGAACGTAAGAATTTATAAATGTAATTCATCAGGGAGAAAGGGTTTGCATCTATCCTATGAGGCTTTGATGAACAGATCTGGAAAAAACGGATGAAAGCTACAAGACAGTAGAATTTCGCTGAGTATAAAGAAGAAAGTTTTAGCAATTAGTACTATCTTCAGTTGGAAAAGGCTCTTAGGAGAGATGAGGAATCCCCATTATTGGAGGTATTTATGATTGAGCCTCAAAATTATTTATTGCTATGTCCATGAGAATCAAGCCTGGGTTGAATTAGATGAATTAGATATAGCCTTACAGTCTATGACTCTACTTATGATGCTGACATTAGGTAGTATATTATAAAAAAAACAAGAGAACAACTCAGAAGACAACAAAGGATTTTATTCTGGAGTCTGAAATCTGAAAGTAAATGTCAGAGGGAAGTTCAGTAAAATAGCTGGTTGACATAAAAGATTGCATAATTTTGCCATAATCTTTGCCAGATTCACAAATAATTTTTAGTCATCATCTTTGATCTATTCATAAAATAAAAATAAAACCTGTACTTATTTGTAGAGTTAATTTCATCTCATTCAAAATATGGATATAGGAGATAGCTGTAAGACTTCCGTGGAAAGAAAAGCAACCTGAAATCTGAAAAGGCGTTGCTTTAATTTTATGATCCCATTCTAGATAACTCATTATCTTCTGTTGGATGTTCATAGTACGTGAACATATACTACATGTCTTAAGTGCTACAGGGCAGATGACCACTCTGGATCTTCAATACAATGAGCATATTTAAACTGGAAATAACCTGATATGTACTCATGTTACATACAGCATACACAGAAAGTTATATAAGTATATAAATGTAAAAATTATGTCAAATAATAAATATCATGTAAGTTTTCTCCTTATTAATACGGAAATATTTTGAGGGAATAAGCCCTGTCTGTCTTGTTTATTACTGTATCTTCAATGCCTAGACTAGTGTCTGGTACAAGGTAAGTGAAAAACAATTATTTGGTAATAAATGCAAGATTAAAGATTTATGAATAAAAGTGACTTATGTGTGTATACACACATGTAATGTACATAAAAGGGGTATTATTGTATGCAGCAGTTCTTCATCATGACTTCTTTGTATTTATTTATTTTCAGAGTAATCGTTTCTTCTAAATTAGCGAGGACTTCTCCAGGCTAGAAAACAAATGTCAGTTTCTTAAGAATGATCATTGATGCTTCACTTTTAACTAAAATTATGGGAAGAAGAAATAATCTCTGTTATGTTGACCTATACTTTTAAAATATTTTAGTAGGACAATGTTTTAGATATCAGGGAGAACAAGAAGGGGAAAAAAAAACCTCTTGAGCAAGAAATTGAAAATTTCTAAGCAATTGTTAACTCTGTCTAAAAGTCCATAATGAGATCATTTCTGTGTTAATGAGAGTTAGGTGTGCTTTATATTTCTTCCCCCCAGTGGCTTCCTACCCCACCCTTTGCCGCCACTTCTGGAGCCAGCATGATTTTGCTGTTTATAAATCATCCTCATTAGTTGAACTAGATTATGTTGATGAGTTCAGCTTGAACTAGGTTTACAAAGCGGCAGAAAGTTAGAATTCTCAATTTATTCCAGTACTATGTATCATCTTCTGGGAGCGGTTTTATGATGTAGTAATTGGGCAATGGTTCAGCATTCTGATAGCCCTGGGAGATTCAATTCCACTATAATAAAGGACATTTAAAAAGTATAGCCTTTTTTATTAAAGAGTACCCTGAATATCAATGCATTTATTTTACTTTTTTTAAAATATGAATAATACTTCAATCCCTGTTTTCCTTTTTTCTTTTTACGCAATATTGTTCAAGCTTGGAGCACTGAGTCACCAAAGGGTGATCTAGAAGGCGTCAAGCTCTATTGGGCTAGCTAAGTTCCGTACATCACTGATTACTACTCTGATGACTTCTTTATTCAGGCTCGGAAGTCAGATTTGCTCTTTGTAAGGAAACCGCAGGATTGACAGCACACAATGAATCATGCCTCACAACATGCTGACAAGCTGGCAAGAGACAGCCTGTACAGTGACAAATACAGCTGACAACAAGTGTACACATCTGTTTGGTAGGATTTATGAGGAAGGAATACAAACAAGGAGTAGACCGGTTCTTTGGCTTTTTATGAGAGAATTTGGATGCTCTTTCCTTTCTATCCAAATAGCAGCAATGTAAGGAATACACATTAGCCCTCAGATTTATTTATTACAAGCACAACTAGATTATAAATGGTCTGTGCAGATTAGCATTTTGATTATCAAACTGCTGTTCCAAATATCTGATGAACAGATATTAGAATAGTTCTTAAACATACTGATTAAACACACATTGATGCTGCTATTTTTAACACTTGCTTACATTCAGGTGTAAATCAGTTTTTATATCCGTCCTTAAAGCTTAAAGTGAAAAATATAAAATGTATATAAAGCTGTCTAGTCTTTTCTAAGGGCAATAAAGGTCCAAATCATCATTTTTGATTCAATATTGAAAATAAATAAATTTTAAAAGAGGTCAACAGATTCAAATGCCCGTAATTAGGTGTTCAAATTGCTTAGACAGTAATCAAATTTATCATTTCACCACTAGCCTGCCATTCCACATATTTGTCTTTGCCTATGATGTAAAACATTATGATTTTCTCAGTTCTAGAAGTCTAAAATTTAAATTTTTTTAATAATGATAACAAGACAACAATAATAAATCTGTTCAATAAGTGGTGAGAGCCACATATATACATACCACCCTATCCATCCCCTGCAGAAGAGTCTGTGTTAGACTGAAAATTACTGCAGTACAAATAAACTTTAACCAGTGTGGCAATGTGTTGCATTGTTCAGATTATTCAGGCAGACAAAAGTTTAGAAAGTTTGTTTATTAGCAATTTTTTTTTCTACTATCATATGATTCATGATCTGACCTGTTTTGTCTTATAATTGTGGTTGCTAGTTTCTCATTTTTCTGTTATACTAGAAGGATTTTGAGGGTAGAGTGTGTACTTTTCACATAGTAAATGATTAATTAATGATTTGCCAATAAAACGAAATAGGTTGTAAGATGGACCTAGATGCTCATCTCTACTCTGAATGGCCAAATCTTTGAACCTGGTTTCTGATGGAGCTTCTTCACTGTCACTGTCCTCCGTGCCTAGCTCCTCTGGGAAGCAGGGGAAAGTTCCGAATATCCTCTGCTATCTACACCCAGATCAGGGCCATTGCCTCTGTTTCACCATCGTTTTAATCTCAAATGTTGAAAATGGATGGTAGCAATATTATTTGGAAGCCTGAATAACATATAAATACATTATTTCAAGCTTGGGTGATTCTAGCCCCCTGAGAGTTGCTTATATCCTGGTCTCTTTTACCTCCAAAGTGGAGACAAAGAGCCATAAGTACTAGTTACCAGGGAAAGACAGATGAGAGTGGGTATTCTTTCTTTTCAAATATTGAACTCTACAGTCTCATCATTGTCACTGATTTAGAGTAAACTGGTTTATACTCACACTTATATTTACATTTATGTTTATTCAGAATATTTAGTTATGGTCATTGCTTTTATAAAACATTGTGATTTAAAAAAAAAAACAAAGAAAAAATTTCCTAGGCAAAAAAATAAGTACCTCAACTTCAAACATATAGCCAATAGCTCTTTGCCATGTTGTTAAATTTTAGAATTAGAGGATTTTAGAGCAAAAATAGAGTGTGGAGAACATTTGTTTAAAATCCTTCATTTTCCTTTTATATTTGGCACAGGGTTCTACCATCTAGTTTGTTCTGCTTTTATTGAGTGAATTGCAAAGTAATATTTTATCAAATGCCATGTATTTACATAATTAGTATAATTACGTATAAGTGCATAATTAGTGTAAATATATGTAATTACATTATTATAATATGCAAAAATTTTGTAAAAGGCTTTTTTCTAACTTTTCAAGCTCAAATGTGCATCGTACAAGCATACTGAATAACTTTTGATATCCTTTACCTTGCTTCTCTTAATTGATTTAATGAAATACTAGTTCTTAATATGTATATTTGAAAGACAATGTTATCTCTCTGTTTGGCCAGCTGTTTCTTGATTTGTTTATTTTTTTAGGAAATAACAGATACTCTGAAAAATAATAATATTTATTTATCATTTGGTTTAGGTTAATATACAAGACAAGCAATCCTTGATTCATATAAATGACATAGCTTCATTTTCAAATTTTATTTGGACAGAATGAATAAAACTGAATTCTGTGACTTGGCAAATAATGAGTATAAATGAAAATGCTGGATGCCACCTTCATTATGTTGGTGCTCCCAGTTTACCTGATAAAAGAGTTTTAGTAATTCTAAATTCTGGACCAAACATGGAGAAATGACCAGTAAATAAGAGAAACCCACCTCCAAAACACTCTAATCTCTTTCTTGTCAGTCTCGGCAAACAATTCTAAATATACCATAAAATTATTTCATTCCTCTCCTCATACAACAGAATTATTCCTACATCAAGTATGTCTCTTGAAACCAAAATTTGAATTTCTGTCCTTCTTAATGAAAAAAAAACCTTAGTCCCTGACATCTACCATGTTTGAAGGTGTTCTATGTAATTATCTACCTTGATGTTTATATGTCTCTGCTTGGTATTGACAACTTGTGAATTGTAGGGGTGTTACAAAATAAAAAAGAATAGAAAAAATGAAAAGTTGAAAAAACAGAAAAAAACAGAAAAATGAAAAATGGAAAGAAAATAGGAAATAAAAATATTTTTACTTATGTATCCATAAAAACTACTTCTCATTCACACATTTTCAGGGAGCTTCTGGGAAATGTTTATTCGTAAATGGTGGGAGAGAACCAAGAAACGGGGAGACATAGAATTAGGAAGCAGAGGATTTAAT
>CAUYRT010053785.1:0-62399 GCA_963574885.1 Lepilemur ruficaudatus
TAGCTGGGACTACAGGCATGTGCCACCATGCCCGGCTAATTTTTCCTATATATTTTTAGTTGGCCAATTAATTTCTTTCTATTTATAGTAGAGATGGGGTCTCGCTCTTGCTCAGGCTGGTTTCGAACTCCTGACCTTGAGTAATCCGCCCGCCTCGGCCTCCCAGAGTGCTAGGATTACAGGCGTGAGCCACCGCGCCCGGCCATAACATCTTCTTTTAATTTGTATTTAATTACTAGTAGCTTAAACACCTATTCCTGTGACTGTTAGCCATTTGTATTTCTACTGTGCCTTATGTTATGGTGATTTAACTTACAGCAGGCCCAGAATGCTTTTTCCCCCCTCCAAAAAGCACATTGGTACGATGTACAGGTCTTGTCACAGATACCCAGGAGAATTTAGCCTCATAAGTTACTAGCAGAAGGGCCAACCTGGAGCCTGCAGCTTAATTTCCACCCTGCCCTGCCCTGTGGCATTGCTCACACTTTCCTTAAGGGCCACAGTGACTGGGAAAGCTCACAAAGCCCTGCTTTGAGCAGGCTCTGTGCTAGTTTCCTTGGTGTAATCCTAGACCAGGCAAGCTGTTACAGCCCTAAATTAGTCATTAACACTGCAGACTTGCTTCCAGCCCCGTATGCAAATTCTCAGTAATGGGGCTTGGAAACTCACTTTCCTAAGCCAGGTTTGCTGTGAGAAAACCCATAGCCTTTTCAGAAAAGTAGGGTGGCTTTATTTTTGAAGATCCATACAGCCACCTGGTGGCAGGGAACTGTGAGAGAGGCAATGATAGGTGAGGCTACCTGTAGGTGTTCCCCTCCCAACTTCTAGATGATAAGTTCAGGCCTTCACTGAAAACAGTACTGAGAAGCCTTCCCGCCCAGCGTGGTAAGAGGAGAAAAGAATGAAGCTCCACCTCCTTGCTCCCCCAGAGTGCCCCTCACTTCATCATTAGGGTCTGAAATTCCATTACCCTAGAGAAAGACAGGAGCTCTCTGGCCTTTGTTCCTCTCTGCTCTCTGCTCTTCTCTTACATGTAGGGTAACGGGAAGGCAAAATGGGGCAAAATGGGGCAGCTGCTAGGGGAGCTTTGCCAGGGAGCTGTGGAGGAAGGAGAGAACTGATGCTAATCCCTTCCTTCCCCTGTTCCCAACACTCATTGGGGGGTTGTCAGCTCTGGAGATAATCCCCTCTTACACCCACACATTCTAGATTCAGTAACTAGAGAGTTCCTATCAGCTCCTCTCTGTTTTAGGACGCTCATACTTTAGTGTGGAGCTGAGTATCAAGCCCATTATTTGCTTGCCAGCCCTGAGGGTGTGCTTTGGTGTTGGAAGGGTGGAGAGCCTGTGAGAGGGTGAGCTTCCTTGGGACAAGAGGCTTGGGATGTCTGTTGTTGGTGGCTGTTGGAAAGTATTTGATCAGGGAATTTTACATGATTGGTCCCTATTCATTCAACATATATGCTCTGAGAACTTGCTAAGTACCAGGCCCTGTGGGGGATGTATCAAAGAACATGCAGTCTAGTTGCAGAATCAACTATTTTAATTTATCTTCATTAATTTTATTTTTCATTTATTTTTATTTTTTGGACTTTATTTTTTTATTTTATTTTATTTTATTTTTTGAGATAGGATCCCACTCTGTTGCACAGGCTAGAGTGCAGTGGCACAATCATAGCACATTGCAACCTGTAACTCCTGGGCTCAAGTGATCCTCCTGCCTCAGCCTCCCAAAGTGCTGGGATTACAGGTGTGAGCCACCATGCCTGGCCTATTTTTTATTTTTGTGAATTGATACGTAATAATTGTACTCCCATTGTACTTTAAAAAAAATAATAGCTTTATCATATAATTCACATACCATAAAATTCACCCTTTTAAAGCATATAATTCAGTGGTTTTTAGTACGTTTACAGTATTATACAGCCATCACCACAATCAATTTTATAGCATTACATCAGCCCTCAAAAGAAGTCCTGTACCTATTAAGTGTCACTCCTGGCCAGGCATGGTGGCTTACGCCTGTAATCCTAGCACTCTGGGAGGCCGAGGCAGGAGGATCACTTGAGCTCAGGAGTTCAAGACCAGCCTGAGCAAGAGCAAGACCTGTCTCTACTAAAAATAGAAAAATTAGCCAGCGTCATGGCATGCGCCTATGGTACCGGCTACTTGGGAGGCTGAGGCAGGTGGGGTTTCCAAAGGGGGTTCTTTCTGCCCCCCAGGATGAGGGGCTGTGTCTGAAATGGCAGGATAAGTTCTAAGAAGAAACTTCCTGTAAGGAGCTAAGAAGGCAATGAATGAACCACAATCCCATCTTCCTCAGGAGAAATCACAGATACAGAAGGATCTGTGGAGGATTGAAGATGTCATTGCAGGCCTGAGTGCAAATAAAGAGAACTTCAGAATCCTAGTGGAATCGGTCAAAAATCCAGGTGAGTGGCCGTCCTCCTGGGTGTGGGAGACAGCGTGGGGTGGGGGGTGGGAGTGTCGGGGGCCAGAACCCAGGTGGGTGGGATGGCCCTTGGGGGACTAGGTCTTTGTGGTCCTAAATCACTCTGTTTGTCCTCCGAGGAAGAGGGTCTTTGTTCTATCTCATGCTTTGCTTGCCTCCGTGCCCCTCAGAAAGAAAAACGGTGCCTTTGTTTCCTCATCCGCCTGTGCCTTCACTCTCGACTGCTGAGAGCAAGCCGCCCCTGCAGCCCAGCCCTCCCACCAGCCCTGTGCGGACCCCTCTGGAGGTTCGGCTCTTCCCCCAGCTGCAAACCTACGTGCCCTACCGACCTCACCCACCCCAGCTGAGGAAAGTGACGTCCCCCCTTCAGTCACCAACAAAGACGAAGCCCAAAGTTGTAAGTAGTGGTGATGGGGAGCCGAGTGCCACTGTTTCTTCTCTGGCAGCTGACTGCCCTCTCTGCCCTCGGATCAGCTTCTCCGGGCAGAGAAACTCTTGGGAAAACTTGGAGAGATGGAACCAGCCAGAGTCCTAAAGGAGTCCTGAGTCATGAGCCAGTTAAAAAGTCGTATTTGCCTTGCTGTTGTGCCTTAGATGTTCAGAACTGGAAGGGCCCTGAGAGAGGATCTAACCCCCACGTTTTGCAGTTGGGAAAACTGAGGCCCAGCAAGAAGCGTCTGCGCTGAGTAGGGTGGCATTTATGATCTCTGCTGTGCAGAGGGATGTGTGGCTGTTGTGAGGCTTCCCCGTGCAGGGCTCTGTGCACATCTGTGGAGGGCTGTCCTGCAGTTGCACGAGCCTGTGGGCCACGAGCTCATTCCAGTGGAAAAGTGTCCTTGGCTGTTGAGTGCTGTGCTGGGTTGTCAGGATACTTGTGAACTTTATAATAACTCCACAGAGTATAGGTAAGAAGGGCAGTAATCTCATCCCAGAGATAAGAAAACTAAGACCTCAAGTTGTTGAAATTTGCTCAAGGTCTCCATGTTAGTTACTGGATCCAATCCTATCTCCTGGCCATGTGCTTTTATTCTGTGCCATCTTTCATGTAATTGGACCTGCAGTCCCAGGTCAGATCTGTGGGCCATGTAATTGTCTGGGCCAACACCTTGGTTTGCCTGGCACAGAGAAGGGCCAAGCTCTTGGCAGAGTCTGGGGACACAGGAGACTATAAAGAAATATAAGATGTGGCCGGGTACCATGATAGTTCATACCTCCAGAACCAGGCCAGCCTTGGCTGGAGAACATGAGGAGTCTGGTCCAAGTGTACGGAAGCCATACAGAGGGGACCTTGGAATGGGGGCCTCCAGATTTTTGCCTGCAAAGGCTTGGGAGGAACCCTGCCTGGGTGACATGTGTGCCTAGGACCTCTGATGAGGTTGGTGCACAGTGCTGGGTAAAGCATGTGTTCCTGAACCCTGCTCCTCACCATCCACCTATGTCTAGCCATGGCTCGGGGCCCAGAGCTGGACCCAGGGTGTGGCCTATGACCTAGCCAGAGAGTCACTGTGAATTTTTCCAGCTTGAGATCTCCTTTCCAATCCCAGATCTAAGAGGTAGTCCGGAGCTCCAGCCATAAAAGAGTAGGTAAAAAAAAAAAATACCAAAAAACAAAAAATGAGGTAAAAAAGTCTGGGGCAGATGGCTGCTGACATAGGGCAAAATGCCACCAGCTGGGACAAAGAGCAGACAGAGAAGGCACTAGCCTAGGAGCTAGGACATCTAGATGCCAGTTGCTGTTCTCTCACTGTGTTCTCACGAAAGTCCCGTCCCCTCTCTGAGCCCCCTCAGTTTCCCTTGTGCAGATGGTCACAGAGGCTTCTCACAGCGTGGTCCTCTGTGGCTCTCAGGGTTTTTCAGCTTGGATGAACATCCAGGCACCAGGAGTCTCTCTCTCTTCTTCTCATGATACACGTGTGTTTACCAGTTTTACCACTTGCTGTTGTTGTTGGCTTGTTTTTAACGTTTATATTTGTGAAACAATAATATCCACCCTGAAGAGGACATTAACCAAGAATATATGATTTCACAAATAATAATAAAGAGACCACCCATGTTATACTAACATAGACCAAGAAATAGAACTTTGCTGGCAACCAGAAGAAGCCTGTGGTTTCCTTCCTTGTCCTGACTGCTTCCTTTTTGCCAAAAATGACCATTATCTTGACTTTTTGGATGATAATTCCCTTGCTTTTTGTTTGTTTGTTTGTTTGTTTGTTTTTGTTTTTAAGTTTTACTACCTATATTGGCATTCCTAAATACTATAATTATGCTGGTATACAATGCTATTCTCTTTTGGATGGTGCATCTTTTCTTCAACATTATGTTTTGATATTTATCCACATTGTTGCATGTAGCTATAGTTATTTCCTTTTTTTCCGGCTTGTTTTCTTAAATTTAATGTCTTTTTTAGGTACAAAAGATACAAAAACAAAAGATATTAAAAGTATATAATAAAATGTCTCCCACCCTTTGTCTCCAGACATTCTATTCTCTTCAAAGGCAATCAATTTTGTGTTGGTCTTGGGGAGCTTTTTAGAAATTAGTGGTTCTGATGTCTTACCAGGGTTGGAAACTGCTGATCCATGGAGAACAGTGGGTATCTTAGGCAGACGGCCCAACTTTCACACATCAATGAAGCATGTTGCTTTAAAAGAATGCTGGTAAACCTTTGCCAAGCAAACTTGGAGTGCTCTTTCCTGAACTCTGCAAAATTCTGAAAAACAAAGCCAAATTAGACTAAGAGGGAGTTTAGGAGGAGGAAGATGTGATGGTCATTAGTCCCAGGAGTGGGTGTTCATGGTGATCAGGGGCCAGTCTGTTGATGTATAGAGGAACCACAGCCCTCAGGAAGCATTGTGGACAGGGAGTTTCAAGGAAAATAGTTACATTCATCCCATTCTAGGGAGTGGGCCATGTGGTAGGCAATGAGTCACTCATCCTGACGGCCTATTCTGTCTGAGTCAGGAAGGAGGAAATATTTTGTAACCATGCACATTTTTGATAGAAAGGGCGAGAGAGTGTGGACTCTGCCCTTGCACCCCAATTTGATGAAGGCTCCAGACTTTTTGCAAGGCCGGTGAGCACTGTGAAGTGGGCCAGATGTTTGTTCTCCAGGTGGGCGGTGCTGCCACAAACCTAGGAGTAATTGCAGAATTAGCAGTCTGCCTCCCCTATGGTGCTGTCCAAATCAGGAGAGTAAGTGGTTTGGCACAGTGCCAAGAGCATGGACCCCGGAGACCTGAGTTCTTGATTTTGGGACATAGTATATAGAGGTGACAGTTTGACAAATAAAAAATGTATGAATCGAAGGGAAGAATAGAGATGGAGCAGAGGCATCTCCCTCTTCACAGCATCTCCGGGGGAAGTATTACTGCTCCTTGGCTGAGGTGGTCATGTTCTGGGGCTCCGAAGTGGCCTGTTCCTGCCCTTTGGGCCACCACTGTGGTGGTCCTCCAGCTCCTCTCACTGGGCACTGGTTCTACTTCTCTTTCTGAGCAGGAAGATGAGGCACCTCCCAGGCCCCCACTCCCCGAACTCTACAGCCCGGAGGACCAGCCCCCAGCTGTGCCGCCTCTGCCGAGGGAGGCCACCATCATCCGGCACACTTCTGTGCGGGGCCTCAAGCGGCAGTCTGACGAGAGGAAGCGCGACCGGGAGCTGGGGCAGTGTGTGAATGGGGACTCGAGGGTGAGCGGGGAGGGCCCTGGGGAGAGGGAGGGTGGTGTGACGCCAGGCAGGTATGACCACCTGCGACTGTGCCCACAGGTGGAGCTCCGGTCATACGTTAGTGAGCCTGAGCTGGCGACACTCAGCGGGGATGTGGCCCAGCCCTCCCTCGGACTTGTGGGCCCTGAGAGCAGGTACCAGACGCTGCCAGGCAGAGGTAAGGCGAGGCCCTCCACAGGGAACCCACCAATACCCGCACTGTTCCCAACCCTCTGCTGCTTCCTCACACCCTCGTGCCTGCCGCTTGGGCCTAGGTGAGGGAGCAGCTGGTAGGGGCTCTGGACTGCTGGCCTGCCTTCCTCTGGCCCACATCCTGATTCACTTCCTCCTTTGTTATCTGTGCCCAGAAACAATGATAATAGCAATTACTAAAAAGCCCTGCGCTGTTTAAGCACTTTATATACACCTAATGTTCACACTGGTCACGTGAAGGAAGTACTGTTATTATCCCCATTTTAGAGATAAGGAAACTAAGGCTCAAAGAAATTAAATAACTTGCCAATTAGCTGATCAGTGATGGAGCCAGAAGATGATCCCAGTGCTCTGGCTTCAGAGCTACTGTACCCTGCAGACTGGGGTGCTGGGTGCCTGCCACCGGCTTGGCCATCTCAGCCCTTCCACAGGGCTTTTCCTTCTTGTGTCACTCTAAGACTCAACGAATGCTGTCTTTAAACACTTTCTCCTCGGTTGGGCCTCCTTCTCACTGTCCTCCGCAATCCCAAGTTGGGTTGTGCGGGATGCATAAGAGTGCGTCAGGAGGAAGCAGGATAAAGGGCGCTCCTGCCCCTCAGCCTTTCCACCTGCCAGGCAGCCTGGGTCTTCCTTATGGAAGGGAAGGCTAGGGTAGTCCACAGATCTGTAGGCACACTGTCCCCCGTCAGGGACAGAGGGCACCCCTGGGCTGTCCCCTTATCCTCTACCTAGGGCCTTGCCCTGCCAGGCCCTGGGGAGGAAGAAGAGAAAGAAGATTGAGTTGTTGGCTGGGTCCTCTTGGTCCTGTCGCAAGAATGGGGGTGCTGCTTAGGGAAAAGCAGGGTGCCTGTCCACCGCACCACAAATATGCATGCACTTCTCTTTCCTCACTAAGGTCTCTCGGGGTCCACGTCAAGGCTCCAGCAGTCATCCTCCATTGCTCCCTACGTCACGCTCCGGAGGGGTCTAAATGCTGAGAGCAGCAAGGTGACCTTCCCTGTGAGTGGCCTTGAGTTGTTGGGAAGCTGACTGTTCCATCACGCGCTGAGGGAGGGGTTCTGACATGGGCAGTGACTGGTGATCCCGTGAGCCCTGGGGATGGCCTCTGAGGTGACCTCAGCCCCTCCTGGGCGCAGGGTCCCTGTCACCCATTGCCCACCAAGAAGGGCATCCCACTGTTCCTTCCATTTCCTGAAGACCCTCCCACCTTTCTCTCTAGCCTGTCAGGGTCATGGGAGGGAACTTAAGTCTGCTCCCTGGGTTTTGGCCTGTCACATGCTGCGTGTGAGCCCAGCTGGACAGGTCTGGGCCTCAGTGTCTACATCTGTAGAATGGGGTGCTGCCCAGAATGCTCATGAGGGCAGGGGCTTCATGGTGCTTAGTACATTAACTGCCATGTGAGTTTATTTAACTCATGCCAGTTTTGAGCCCAGGGCCTCGTGAAGCATATGTAACTCACACATCTCTTTACCTTGGGAGCCGTGAGAACTATTTTTCAAGTTGCATATAACTCATGCACAGAAAACAATAAAAAATAAATTTTTCATTAAATTAGAAAGGAGCATTTGGATTTGGAGTTTTTATTCTGTTTTCATAATAAAGCACCGTGGCCCCAGGGGAAAGTTTTTGTTTTTTTCTAGTAGGGCAGTCAATGTGTTAGAGGAAGTGGTTCTTTATGGAGGAGCCCCCTAGAGTGTGTATGTGTGAGTGTGTGTGTGTGCTAGTGTGGGTGAGTGAGTGAGACAAAGAACAGGGAGGAAGCCAGCAGGAGGCTGCCCTCTGTGTCCCCAGCCCAGCTGCTCTGTGTGTCTCTCGCCTTCCTACTCCTCAGAGACCCAAGAGTGCCTTGGAGCGCCTGTACTCAGGGGACCACCAGCGCGGCAAGATGAGTGCGGAAGAGCAGCTCGAGCGCATGAAGCGGCACCAGAAGGCCCTGGTCCGGGAGCGCAAGAGGACGCTGAGCCAAGGAGAGAGGACAGGCCTGCTCTCGTCCCGCTACCTCAGCCAGCCGCTCCCTGGAGATCTTGGCTCAGTATGTTAGGAGGGGCCAGGCAGGCGGGGCTGGGACAGGAGGCAGAGCTTCCCCTCGAGCTAAACAGAGCTGCCCCAGGGGCCCCAAACACAAACGTGTCATACCCCGGAGCAAGCAAGCGGGTTGTGGACCTAGATGGTTTGGACCTAGATGGTTCAGAGAACACCCCACGTCCACCATCCAGGCTGCATGTGTGACCTGGTCAGAGGGTGACTTGGATGGAGCCAGAGCAGGAGTGAGGATCTCACAGCAGAGGCCTAGGAGCCCGAGAAAATATCCAGTCAGTTCTCTGAGGCGAGCTTGAGAGGGGCCTTTGCAGGCATTCTGAATCTCTCAGTTGACTTCAAGACGTGGTACTACAGAGTTCAGGGAGTAGAGGAGGAAGAGGTGATATGGTTCAATGAGAAGAAGCACAAGCAAACAGACCAGCCCCCCCAAACCTGCAGCAGACGCTCAGCAGGGGCAACTGAGCACAGGTTTGTGCCCACACCCTGAGGGCTGGTGGTCTCCCGCAGCTCATGGTGCTGAGGCCTCAGGGTGTCCAGGAGAGCTGGGGAAGCTGCCCTCTGGTGGTGCTTCCTGGTGCTGCACCCTGTCCACAGTCACCTTAGGTCCCTCTTGGAAACATTCCTTTTGACTTTTTCCTGTTGGAAATCCCGTATTTCCCTAAACCTCTAGCCTGACTGTTCTTTCCCTAATTCATTGCACAAGCTCTTTTGCTTTTAGTGTTACCGCTCATTGCCTCTCTAATCCTGCCTGATTGTGTTTACAGAAGCTTCTGGTTTGCATTGAACGTTCTCTAACTGGCCTGTGCTATTTGTTACCAGGCTTGTAATAGCAGCTCTGTGTCCATAGCATAGTCAGCGTTCCCAGATGTGACTCACCTTTCTGCTGCCCTCCTTCATGCAGGCCTACTGACTCGTAATCCACTCATCCCAAAAGCCTCCCTGCAAGCCTGAGCCAACCTGCTGCCTGAGACCACAGTCATTAGCAGAGGTCTGGGCACTATGAATTTATCAAAATCCATGCCTTATACCTGGGCAGTAAACACGGACTTCAGAGATTGCACATTTGAGTATGTTCCACCAAGGCTGAGGTTGTTCAGTTTTAATTTCTCTAGTCCAGGCTGGGCATGGTGGCTCACACCAGTAATCCTAACACTTTGGGAGGCTGAGGCAGGAGGATTGCTTGAGACCAGGAATTCTAGACCAGCCTGAACAACATAGGGAGACCCCGTCTCTACAAAATATACAAAAAAATTGGCTGAGCATGTGGCGTGTGCCTGTAGTCCCAGCTACTCCAGAGGCTGAGGCAGGAGGATCGCTTGAGCCCAGGAGTTTGAGGTTGCAGTGAGCTATGATGAAGCCACTGCACTCTAGCCTGGACAACAGTGAGACCTTGTCTCCAAAAAAATTAAAAAATCACTCCTCTAGTCCAATCACACAATTTCTTATGGAAAACTTTTGTGTTTCTGGTATTTAATAACTTGAACAAGTAGCAAAATATGCTATATATTCAGAGGGTCCTTCTTTAGCTGTTAAGTCAGACACCAAAGGGATAAACCCCAGAACACTCGTATCTTTAAAAGCTGCAAACCTGATAACTTATAAACGTTGTCAGCAAATGTCATATGGGGTAACACTGACTTTTTACAATTTGATGTCTCAAATGTAGAGATTATCTAAAAATCGTAATTTGAATACCTTGTAATTTTTCTCTTAAAAGACTTGTGTAAGCCTCTGCATCAACGCCAATAAACGTGTTGCTTAATAATAATGGATTGGCGTGGTTCTTCCCCAGGATATGTCGTAGAGTCTAATGAACTTTTCCTGTTTGTCAAAGCAATCAGGCTGGGTTTAAATGAGGACTTGTCTCTGTTTGGAGCACGTGTGAGCGTGTAAGAAAATGTGTGTATTTTTTGTGAGTTATTAAATTAATTTTTCATTCTTGGAACTTCAGTTACCTAATCCTGTCAAACTATAATTGGAAAACCATCACCTAGGAGTGGTCAGATTGGTTTGGAGTCAGTATTGAGAGCTTGTGCATGAATGGGTGAAACGTGCCAATAAGGCTCTGAGTTTGGGGTTTTGGAGGGACTAAAGGTGTCAAAGACAATCGTGCCCATTTGGGGCTCTGTGAGATGGATGGGGGGAGGGAGCAAGGGGGCCTGGGATGGGTAAGCATCTGCCTTGCTTCTGCTCAGGTCTGTTCTAGTCTCACCAACCAGTTAAGTGATCAGAAGCCTGTGAGGATACAGGCCATGGGTGAACAGAAAGCCCAACACGGAGCTGGACAGTGGCGGTTGAATCTTAAAATGGTTGGGCTAGATTTTCCTTCTTGTAAAGCTTATTATAAATACTGTGGAAGAGCCTTGGAAACGTTGTTTGATTTAACATTTCAATTTTATATAATTTAGGGTTTTTTCCTCCTAATTTAAAGAAAATATCCCAAATTGATAACATCTTACACAGCAGTTTGCCTCACTGGCCCCACACTGCTCCTGCTTGACCTCAGGGTGCAACGTCACTTACTGTATCCTGCTGGAAATTCCTGATAAAGAGACTCTTGGTTATTCCGCTTGCTTATCAGGGCCTTGAAGGGCTTGTTTTTTTCCATTATTTGTGAGCCTGGGCCATGTGGCTCCTGAACCAGAAAGCCTTCCGTGAGCTGTGGGGCAGCTGAAGGGGCAAATGTCTTCTCTGAAACTCTGTCCCATGTTGTTTTGGGGTCACTGTCTCAGAGCTGGGAAACTTCTACATTCCTGGGGACCATTGTGAACCTGAAGTCACAGGTTGTAGATCTGTGCCCCGAGGATGCATGTTTGAATCCTCTGGGGGCCCAGATCAGAGAGCCATCAGCAGTCTAGAACAGGCCATGTGAAGGGGACAGAGGCCTCGTTCTCTATGCACATAAGAGTTACAGCACACAGCTCTTCTGTAAGGGGTCACAGGTCTTTCTTTTCAAGGCCCCTGTGCCTGCAAGGCCCATCCAAAAGGGGACCAATGTGGCTCTTTCAGCAGTCAGAAGTGACTGCATTTAACCCTCTCCTTCTGTTGCCAGTGGAAGCGTGAGCAGGACTTTGACCTGCAGTTGCTGGAACGGGCCATGCAAGGGGAAAGGAAGGACAAGGAGGAGAATGGCTGGTTGAAAGTGCAGGCCATGCCTGTCACTGAGTTGGACCTGGAACCTCAAGACTATGACCTGGACATCAGCAGAGAGGTGAGGGCAGGGGCTTCCTTCATGTCCCCCCAGGAGACATGGGTTTCGTGCTCCCAGCCTTATCAACCTTCCTACTGTGGGATATTGTTCTGACGGGGGACAAGGCTCAGCTTCAGCGTGGCCCCAGGAGAATGGATGGATAGCAGCTTGAGGCAATAAAAGGAACCCAGGCATTTTGATGAAGGTTCAAATCTATCTCTATAATTTAGGGCAAATTGTAATTTTAACTTTTCTGTGCCTCGATTTCCTCAACAGTGAAGAGAGTTGTGGTGAGGGTTAAGTGAATCAATATGTTCCTGGGAGGTTGGGCAATGATCAAAGCCTGGCACATAGTAGGCATGTGGTGCAGTAGTTGTTATTGTTACAACACCAGGGGTTGGCCTTGCAACTGGCTAGGTCAGGCCAGCGTGGGCGATCTGTCTTGGGGGAAATCAGGGGCAGGTTTGAAAATCACAGGTGAAATTTCCAGCCTTGACAGAAGCTAGAAGACAGTGCACAGTTCTCATCTGAATTCTTCTGGTGCCCTCTGGTGGCTCACATGCATCATGGCAGGGCAGACATAGGAAAGCGTGTAACCCCGATTTCCACCAATCAGGGACGTCTCTACCCAAGGGAAGAGAAAGGGAGCTCTGGAGATAACAGACTCAGGGTCCTCAAGACATAGGTGGTCTCCTGTGGCCCACATTGTGCCATCTGTAAGCTCTGCAGGGCAGTGTTTGTGGCTGCTGGGTTCATGTTCGTATCCCTAGCACAGGGCCTGGCACACAGTGTGCGCTCTGTAAATATTTGCTGAACAAAGACTGTGTTGAAGGCATCACACAGTGGCTCATAAATGTCCGGCAAACGTTTGTGTGAGGACTTGGCCTGCCCTGAAACCGCGTGGCAGGAAATGTTTTCACCACGTGAAGGACGGACTTAGGAGGGCCCTCAGTAAGACTCCCTCGCATGTCTGCCTGACAGCACGGTGAGTAATGAAGAGGACCGTGCCTCCCGGTGCCTCTCGGGCAGGCCTGTGCACAGCTGATGTAGCCAGTGGTATCTACCTGACTCAATATGTTAGGGGCTCACTCGGTCTTTGGAAACAAAGGAGCAGTGTGTTGGTAAATGGATGCCTATGGGCTTGCTGAGTTCTGGGGTCAGCTGGGGATCCAGGGGTTCAATAAGGCCAGTCCACTGCCCCCAGGCCTTTTCCCTCTGGCACCTGAAATAGCCAAAGAAATCTGCGCTTTCTCAGATTCACAAAAGAAGCTTCCACATGCTGCCTTGGCAGTGGCAGTATGTTCTATAGTGTCCTAATTGGCCTGGCAGCCCCGGGGGAAAAAATTCTTCCTTATCTCTAACCTAAATCCCTCCTGCTACAATGTAATCTACTTCCTTCCTCTAGATCCGCCCTCATTGGTAATAACAGAGAAGAGTTTATTTCTTGCCACCTTCAGCAGAGTGAAAGGGCTGCATGTGGGTTTAAATCCATGTCCAGATTAGATCTGGGATTGGGTTTAGCTTGTTTTCAGGAGCTTCAACCAATCCCATTTTAATGTGCTTTTGTAATTCAAAGAGGAAAAAGTTCCCGGGGCATGCAAAAGTAGACTTTAGTGTTCTTAGTCCAAGAAGATTTCATCAAGCTGAGTTTGCCACTGGGTCAGCATGAGATGCTGGTGGGGAATTTGGGGCCATTTTCCTATGGAAAGCAGCAGATACAGCACTACTGCCTCCTGTCTAGATCGGGAAAGCTTTTGTAGGGACAGAAAGCACTATTGCTTTCTTCCATCCATCCATCTGTCTGTCAATCATCCATTTACCTCTCGTCCATCCATTCATCATTCATTCAAGGAGTATTTGTCAAAGGGCTGCTAAGCGCCAGGTCCCTGTCAGAGACAGTGGTGAACAGAAAGCGAGAGGTTGGGGGACCAGAGAAGGCCTCTCAAAGTGAGGTCAAGAAGATGAGAGTCAGCGGAGCAAAAGGAAGAAAATCTCAGAGGAAACAGCAGGACAGAGGCCCCACTGTGGGAGGGGAACTGGAGGAACTGGTGGGTCAGTGTGGCCAAACAGGTAGTCAGGGGTCAGATCACTTAGTGTCTGAGGGTGGCATCAAGGATGGTCATGTTTATCCAGACCCGTCTCCTTGTTTTGCCTTACACTTCCCTTCCCTCGGCCTGAAGGAAGTTGTCTGGTATAGTGGAAAGATCATGGACTTCGGAGTCGGACTTAGGTTCAAACACAAATTCCACAATTGACTAATTCTGTGATCTTAGCGAGTTACTTAATCCCTACAGACTCTGTTTGCTTCCTCACGATGGGGGGAGGAGGGGCTGGGGAAATCAGATTCCAAACCTAGACATCTGAGCCTCTACCCCTGCACCACCTGGCCCTCTCCCCAGCTGTCCAAACCAGAGAAGGTCTCCATTCCTGAGCGTTACGTGGAGCTAGATCCCGAAGAGCCACCCAGCCTTGAGGAGCTGCAGGCACGGTATCGCAAAGCAGAGAAGATCCGCAACATCCTCGCCCGGTCAAGGTCAGCTCTCGCTCGTTCAAGTCCTGACAACTCTGTAGGCCCAGTTCCAAGTGGTATCCCAACCACGTGGGCCTTGGGCCGGGCTGGTACTGAGCACGTCACCAACACATTGGTGAGGAAGCTTGCCTAGGTCATCCAAAGAGGCCTGAAACACTCAGAGGTTTCTTGTGATGGGCTGTCGCCCCCAAAACTGGGTTCTGAGTGACCCTAGCAAGTGTGGGGAATGGAACCAAGCATGATAGTGAAGCGGTGCTAATTGGAGATCAGCTCCACTGATCGTCCTCCCAACATTTGGGTCTGTGCTCCCTCATGCAGACTGATAGAGCAGAGCCAGGGCCCCCAGCCTTGTCCAGAGGGTGCCAGAGGCTTTGCCCACTTCCCTGGACACTGGGCAGGGGCCCTAGGAAGTAGCTTTCCCGCCCCTCAGCCTCCATAGCTTCAGAAACTTCTTGTTTGTCAGCCTCCCTTTCAGTGCTAGGGTAGCCATTTCATATCTGAATTTAACAGGAAGCTCCAGCTGGAGTTATTAATTTGAGGTCTGGTCTGTGGCCCTCCTAAAAGAGGAACAATGCTGCTGTGATCATTTGGGTGTTTGGGGAGAAGCATGTACACCTTTGTCTAGGGAGAAAGTCCACAGTATTTGATGCCCCACAAAATGTTGAGAACCTCCTGGCCAGGGAGCCGCTCCCCTCCTAAGGCTGATGGCCAGGGGTGCGAGGACCCAGAGCTGGCTTCCTGCCCATCCTGCAGCATGTGCAACCTGCAGCCAACAACATCAGGCCAGGACAGGAGCAGCGTGGCGGACCTGGACTCGCAGCTGCAGGAGCAGGAGCGCATCATCAACATCTCCTATGCCCTGGCCTCGGAGGCCTCCCAGCGCAGCAAGCAGGTGGCAGGTAAGGCCATGGGTGCCAGCCTCCAAGGCCCAGGTCCACATACTGTTCTTTGGGGCTTGGCACAGCACAGCCTGTCCCAGAGCCAGGGAGTCAGTGGAAAATAAGGTGTCAGTGTTGGTCTTTGAGGGTCAGTGATGTGTTCTGACCAGAGGGTGTCCCGTCCCATGAGCACAGCAGGGCTTGGAAGGGGAGGTGGGGCAGGCCAGGTAGTGGGGAGACCACGGGGTGCCCAGAGCTCAGGAGTGCTGGGGGAAGGAGTGCCAGGAGTGGTGCTGCTGTTCGGCTTCCTCTCAGACTGCAGGCTAAGTCCAGGTTTTTCAGGCCCTGGGGCCAAGGAGCCAAGGCCAAAGTTTCTGATCTCATGAAGAAGGGGACAGAAAAGCTGTTGGTGCTTGGATTTCTTGCTAGGGCAAGGCAAGGGGGACCCCCTCTAGTCCTCCCTGGGACCCCTGCCTTGGTCCCCAAACCGAAGCCACTGTTCACCTTGTCAGAGTATCCTGTGTCAGAAAGCAGAACTTAGGAAGTGGGACTTTGCTGACCAATTGAAAAAAATAACACCATGGGATAGGAGTGTGTGTGTGTGTGTGTGTGTGTGTCAAAATGCTCTCTCTCTCAGCCAGGAAAGAGACTCCAGACTCTTCCTTTCACCCACGTCTCCCCTCGCTGTCTGTGCCTCTTGCCTTCACAGTTCACCTTGTACCATCCTCCCAGACGCTGATGCCACTGTGTATCTGGCTGGTGCCCTGGCCAGGTGTGCTCCTTCTGCAGAGGGCAGTCACAGACCCTGAAGTGGTGTCACAACCCATACCAGTTCTCCAACCCTGGCCATGGGGGCTAGAAGTGGCCTAGGGTAGAGCCTCCCTGGGGAGCCTGGTCTTAGGAATAGAACTTTGCCCCTGACCAGAAGGCCATGAGAGTGATCGATGACAAGAGAGGGTCCATGGTCTCGGTCGAAGCCTGTTTTCTGTCCTGCATAGCCTGGTCCCCTTGGAGGACATGCTGAGTAGGCTGAGAGGTGGTCGTGTGGCATTCTGTGGCTAGGGACTCAGAAGATAGCTCATCCAGACCCTCCTCCTAACAACCAGGGGCTCATCTCAGCAACTCTTGAGCTCCTCCTCATGTGGGAGGTTCCAGGGGGGCTACCCCCCACCACAAAGCACCGTCCTCTCGCCTGTGCTTGGCCTAACTGTGGCTCTGCCATCCTTGGCTTCCTTACCACCAGCCGACGAGCACGCCCAGCCCTCACGCCAGTTAGCGGGACCCTTCTCACCTCCCCGCTCAGTGACGTTCTTTGCTGTAGCCTTTCCTCACTCTTGTTCCCTCTCAGACACACACCCAGAAATCGCAGGCCAGGTCCAGCCGGTGCCCCACCAGGCCCCATGGATCTGCCCCCTTAGCGGAGGCCACTGGCGTTGGGCAGTGGGGCCCCACCACCCCAGCCCTGCCAGACAGGGCACCTGGTTCTGCGGGAGCTTCTGAGAAGTCTAATGCACCACTTAATTCCTGTTGCCCGTCTAGCGCAGCAGCTGGCCCTCCTCCCGCCTAACGCCCCCCTGTCCTCCAGGATGGTGCCACCTTACCCCCCCTTAACCAACGGACTCCACTACACCTTTGTCTAACACCTTCCAAGTAAGAGCCCCTGCCTGGTGTGCCCCTTGCTGCTCCCTGCCCTCGCCTTGCCTCCCTGCTGCCGCGGAGATGATTGCAGTGAGCCTGCTGCTGCTTCCTTCCTCTGCAAGGCAGCTGCTGGGGGGGGTGCCCTGGACTGGTAGCCAGATGGGGAACTGATGCTTTTTAGGAGCTCAATCCTCAGGGGCCCCGATATAATAGAGACTGTGATCCAGGTCTCCTTCCTCCCTGAAATCTCTAGACCCAGAACTGTGTCCCTCACACCCTGCTCTCCTTCCCCAGGGCAGCCTGATGCCCCAGGGACCAGCTCAGGCCAGACCACCAGCCTCATAGGGTTGGACAAGGAGCATTAGATCTTGGCCTCTCGGGGCTTTGGCTGGAGACACTGAAGAACAGTAAGATTGGAAAAGGCCCAGTGAGGAGCTGGAGCTCACTTCAGGTCGCACAGAAGTGGTGTCAGAGCAAAGACTGGGACTGCCCTTTTAGCCACTGGGCACCTAAGTGGAGAGCGAAAGGAAAGCCTAGGGAAATGTGGAATTGGCCCTCAGCCAGTCAGAGTGTTCTGGCCCCACCCCTGCTAAGTCCTCCCCACGTGAGCATCTAGTGATGAGAGGCAGGTGGGATCAGGGAAGGCGCCCTGGCCCAGAAGTCAGGAGGCTGGGCACCTGGTCCAGTGAGTTCTTGGCCTGGGCCTGTTGTTTCTGAGCCCATCGCCTCACCTGAACAGGGGAGGGTGGTCAGACTGGAGGCCTGGGCAGTCCTTTCCCTGCCATCCCACCTCACCATCATTTTGTGGGGCTTTCCTCTCTCCTTCCTTTACATATACTTATGGTTGATATTGTTGAGTACCTACTATGTGCCAGATATCTCTCTTGATCTACATAACAACTCTATGAAGATACTCACCCCTAGGCCGGGAGTGCTGGCTCACTCCTGTTATCCCAGCACTTTGGGAGGCCAAGGCAGAAGGATCACTTGAGATCAGGAGTTCGAGACCAGTCTGGGCAACATAGCAAGGCCCTGCCTCCACAAAATGTTTTTAAAAATTAGCTGAGTGTGGTGGCAGACACCTGTAGTCCCAGCTACTTGGGAGGCTGAGGCGGGAAGATCGCCTGAGCCCAGGAGTTCCAGGCTACAGTGAGCTGTGATAACTTCACTGTACTCCAGCCTGGGCAACAGAGTGAGGCTTTGTCTCAAAAAAATAAATAAAATTTAAAAAAAGATATTCACCTCCATTTTACAGATGAGAAAATGAAGCTCAGAGACCTTGAGGGACTTGCCCACGGAATTGTAGCTTGCCCCTCAGCATCAGGGTTTGAACCCCTTCGATGTGAGTCCAGAGCCTTTGTTTTCCATCACCACTCGTGGGTTCGTCTGGGCCACCCCCAGGAACTCTAGGTGTTTGAAGAAGAGACTGAAATGTGGGACAGAGTGTGTTATAGGGGACAGGACACGATTTTCAGCAGGTGTCCCCCAGCTTGGGTGTTCCCCCAGCCTTGGAGCAGAGTCAGCAGGCCCCAGCCAGCCTGAGGGTGGGAGGAAGAGGCCAGCCTCCCTGAGCCCGGCTCTCAGGAGGTGTGGAGTGCAGGCCCCATAACTGAGGACCGTAGGGAAGTGCTCTAGCCAGGTCCTTCATAAAGGCCACAGAGACCTGCCAGGGCCACGACATGGGGTGTGGTTTTCTCCTAGGGATCTGAGCGTGTAACACCGCTCAGGCACAGACAGGAGAGAGGCTTTGGTCCCCCATAGCTGTGAGATGGCACATCCACGTTTCCTGTCACCCTCACGTGTTCTCATTGGGAGGTGGGTGTGATCACCCTGTATTTAGGGTTAGAAAAACAAAGTCCTCGGAAGCTGAGGGAGTTGTGCACAGTCATTTGGTGAATGAAGGGCAGGGCCGGACTGGACCTCAGTGTCTCTGCTCAGGCTCTTTGTCCTGTCAGGGCAGAGGCCCAATTTAGGGGCCAGCAGGTATCTAGGAGTAGAAGGGGGTGGAGCCAAGAGCCCATGAGTTCTAGAAGCTGAGGGTCCCCCAGCAGCAGCCGCATTACCTGAGCCACCCGCTCCGCTGCTCTGTTAGCCTGTCTGCTGTTTCCCTTCGCGTGTGTGCGCAGATGTGCCTGCTGCCCACTCCCAGGCCTGAGCGGGGCCCCTGCCAGCCTCTCATTGTCTCCTGTGCTTTTTGCCAGCCCAGGCAGTGCCCGACCCATGACACAGTGTGCAGAGGAGAAGCCTGGAGCCCCGGGGCCCAGTGGAACCAGCTTCATCTGAGGAGATCGACCTTTCAGCCCCCAAGGAAGCCCTTCCAGCTAAGCAGGGTTCTGGCTGGGGGACGGAGCAGCTCACCAGCTGAGGGGTGTTCACCACAGGGCTAGGCCCTAACACACCCACTAGTTTTAGTTCAGACTCCTTTTTACATGTGACAAAGGCACTTTTGATACACACTGTAAAATACTGACACTGTATTTTAGAATCAGAATATATTTTATAATGTTCACCTCAAGGGCTGGAAAGGTGAAGATGCAGGATTTTGTAGCCGCACATACAGATTCAGGTACCGTTTGGGTGACAGGTGTGAGTGAGGGAGAGGCGCAGGGGGAGCAGAGGCCAATCCAACTTCCGACAAACTCAGGTGAAAGTTGGATTTGAGGATGTGCTTCCAGTGGATTCCAGCGTTAGGCCTGTTGGCATGCTGTCCGGGAGAAGAGGGGCCCTTGGCTGCAGAGAGCGGCTGTCCCTGACTTGGTGACCAGCTCCGTGTGGAACTCCACCAGGATGGCGTGTGGAGCCCAAGTCTGTGCCTTGGCCCCTGAGTTTGGTTTCAGGGCCACAGTGTGTTCAGGAGCACTGGGCTCTACAACCTCCCCACTAGGTTCCCTCAGCAAAGGGTTCTTCTCAGAAAGAAAAATGCAGTTTGCTTTAATTAGAACAAAAACAAAAAGTACACTTTGAAGTACAGAAAAGGTGAGAGGAAGCAACTTTTATTGTATCATAGCAATAAACTCCACACTGGGTAACGTCTACCTAAAATCCCTGACTGAATGCCTTCCCTCCAACCAGGCTGCGCTGGGAGCCTCTGCCGCCTGCCGTGGAGCTGCCCTAGGACTTGGGTCTGGTGGCGGGAGGGCAGGCAGGGCGCCCCCCGCATCCCTGACCGCCTGCCACCAGCAGGGCCACCGTGGCAGGACTTTGGCTTGACTCCAGCCCCGAATGAGGAGGGGGCTACCAAGCCAGGTGCAGAGTGTGTGGCCGTTTATTTAAATCATGTTCTCATGATATTCTGCATACAGAAAATGATGTTTAAAAGGAAACAACAACAACAACAAAAGCCTCCATTGGGTGGAGCCAGACTTTAATGAAAATTTGTCTTTGACTATGCTCAGAAAAAAAAGAATCTTGAATATATTTAGAAGTTGCCGTCTATTTTTAACTAACTCCATATGCTGCCAGTATCAACTTCACGACATTTGCCAAAATGAAATTTTATTTTTGCCTTTATAAGATTTTGTTGGAAAAATGAAAAGAATATTTTGCAAGGAAACGTTAATTTAAATAAAAGTGTAATGGTTTGCAAAAACAAATGTGATGTACAGATTAAAATATTAACCTGATACGTTTCCTGTTTCTTGCTGGTTATATGCTCTTCCAGTGGCCTTTGTTAGTTTTTTTCCATTTCTTTGGAAAATCCCCACGGTTAGCTCTCAACCCTGCTTGTGTTCACCTATGTAAAGTTTCTCCTGATGACAGTTCCTTGACACTTGATTGACTTTGGAGGCCTGGGGCAAGGAGGCCTGTGCTTCTGGGCCCTTGACTGGGCTTCAGCAGCTGCTCGGGGTGGCCCCCACCCCACCAAACCCGAGTCGATGAGCTGCCAGGCTCTGGACTCCCGTATGGGGCTGGTTTGGCAGACAGACTGCAATCCAATCCAAGACAGCACGGGGGATGCTGTGGGCCCCCTTCCAACCCACACGCCGCCAGTTCGTTCCAACGAAGCGGGTTAGTGACGGACCATTGCAAACTGGATTTGTATTTAATTCATTTTGACTTGTGATGTGTGCTTAAAACGGAAGGCAAGAGGCCAGTTCGATTTAGAGATGTGTATATTTCCAAGTTTGTTGTTATGGCAGTTTTTCTCCACTGCCAAGAAGAGCACCCGAGGTTTGGAATGACTTTCCAACTATTTAAATTGGGGAAAGTAGATTCCAAGGCATTCTGAACTGGGGATATGGCTGCTTTTTAAGCTACTGATGTCTTTTTGAATTTTAAAATAAAAAAATACTCTCTGGTTTTAAGCATTACTTGGAGATGTCTCCATAACAGATGAAAGAGGGGGAAATGATTCCATAGCTGAGTGCAAAGCACCCCCCCCCAAAAAAACAAACCCAGGAGGCAGTGCCACCCCACAGGATGGCATTCTGTAGACATTCTCTCACTGAAAGCATGTCAGTGGTTTCCTTACTGTTGGTCTCAGTTTCTGTCTCTCACATACAGTCCTGTGTAAGAAGAAACATGGCAACCCCCGACCCAATTGCTCTTTTCGGAGTGCTCCATCGGTAGGAGGAGTAGCCTGTTTAATAAGAATTGTGGCCTAGATTTCAATCTACAGAGAGTGTAACAGGCCCTCAACTCAGACTTGGCAGAGAGCACGCACGGTCAGAAAAGGCACGCTCGAGCTGCATCCCATGTAGGCGTGCAACGTGTCACGCCCGTCTTAACCCCTTGAGAGGACTCTCGTCACCGGAGGTAAGATGGGGCCATCCGTGAAAGTACTGGCTGACCAAGGACACTAGGGTGTGGCCCAGCAATTCCAACTTCCCTTCTTTACAGGAGACCCGGGGCCTGAGCAGTGTTTTAAGCAATGGGGTTGCAGTTGACAGGGGGACACGAATGTGTGTCTCCTGCATCCATCTGCTGGCGTCATTCACTCCTCCATTCTAACTGTAACCCAGGCCCAGGGTGAGCCCAGGGTGTCTGATTTTAGCAAGAACCAACAGGAACATTTTAGGATCTAGTATAAAACAGGTTGGGAATAAAATCTTTTCTTAATGCCCACTTGAACCTCGTGGACTGCCATGATTTTCGACGTGTCCTGGACACTGTTTAAATGATTACAGTCGTGCCTACGGTTTGTGAGTGTGTATGAAGTAGATGGGCCCAGGCTGGTGCAGATGCTGCAAACAAGCATTTTGTTTTCTCCCAGCCATTCACTGTTCTGCCTGCCTTGGTGTCTGGCTATGGGAGTATAAACTGCAGCCTGGCCCCTTCCACTGCCTCTAATCCCTTGGCTGCCTTCACGGTCTCCACAATTTTCCCGGCTATTTTTGGTAGCAGCCGAAGGCCAGGGAATCATCTATCTGCCCAGGTGCCTCCAGGGACCTGAAGGGGAGGGGGCGGGGTAGATGCAGACCTTGGCTCAGCCAGACAAGAGCCCATCTGGGGCTCTGGGAGTCCACAGCACAGGACTCATGGCGAGTCCTTTTGTGTTCTCACCAAGGGTGGGACAGAAGCAGCAAATTATTTGTCTAATCCACAGATCACATTTCTGAGACGTGGCAGGCAAATGTTGCGAGCCCTCTGCTTCCGACTCGGCATCAGACGCCGGGGTGCGCCAGGGACTTTGCCCATGTGAGTAGTGCACCATTATGAAGAGAACAAAGAGACCAGGCTGGGGAAGACATGAAAAATGGCAGCCCCTCCCGGCCCAGTAAACGTGCCATTGCTTTGCCGCCTCTACTCAAAAGGCTACCACTTTCATTGCTCTCCTAGCAAAGAAACCTTTCTTCAGAGTGAGTGGCAGGGTACAAAGGCAGAGTACAAAATGTGTGCACATCACAGTCCCCGCAATTCTGTTTGAACAAGCGTATTGATTGGGTCTGACCCTGTTACATTTTTTCCCTATTATTTGAAAAGGTGCATCTAAGTGTAGTGAATTGAACCAGCGGAGCTGAACTTTCCATGAAAACTTCTCGAGGTATTTCTTTAGTTCAAAGCTTTTGAATTTTAAAGGGCATTTTTAATATGAGTCTGTTGAGTATTCTCTGCCACAACCCAACAAGGGATGTTAAATGCAGATGAGGTAGGAGCAGGCGAGGATGGGAGCGGACAGCGCCGGGGAGGGTGCAGCCGTGGCTGGAGGGCATGGACCAGCCTGGGAAGAGCCAGGCTTTGGGGAGAGAGGCTGAGCCCCATGCTTTGGAACAGCACATGCAGACTCCTAAAAGGGACCTCTCCGAGCACACTAGGAACAGCTTAGTGACAGGGAAGAGGCTTCACAGCCGAGCTTCTTGAAGGCTCATGTGTGGAGAGGCAGGAAGCACATGCTGAGGACTCCTTGTGATAGAAGAGGTTTTGTCCTTGTGCACAAGGGCCTCCTTGCTGCTCAGCTGCTCACCGTCTCTCACGCTCTGCCTTAGAGCTGAGATGGAACGAGGGAGGCAAAGTCCCTTGGCTGAGCTCACAGAGTCAGACAGGAAGCTGCTGCAACTGTCTGCAGTCACACAGCCCTGGCCCTGTCCTCCGGCCCCTGGGTAGACCTCATTAATCAGTTGCAGATGCTTTCCCCTGGAGCCCTGAGCTGCATCTAAATCTTTAACTGGTTTGATATCTTTGGATGTTTTGCTAGTTGTTTGGGCCATAGCAGTGGTCCTTTTGCCATTCTGGCCTTAGGCCCTGGAACTATCCACCAAGTCTCATTGCCTACACACAGAGGGAGGCTCTCAGTCCGCTGAAGGGCACGGCTTCTTTTGACTGAGCTGGCTCATTGCTGGTCTGAGTTGCTGTTGCCTCCTGAGGCCTCTTAGACCTAGAAAACACCCCTTCCTAGACCTAGAATTTGGGCTCAGAGGCAGAATCATCCCTGGTAGGAGCTGGAGAATCGGATACTTCATGGAGAACTCCCAAGGCTTGGGTGTGTCAGCAAAATCCTTTCAATATCTTTGCCAAATCTCCAGCCTGGAAGACACTGGCCTGGAAGACACAGTCAGAATCACCGTAAAAACCAGTAGTTCCCTGAGTCCATCTCTGCCCACAATTGTGGGACACCAGCCCCCTTCCAAGTCCTTCCTTGTTCTGGGAGCCCCCAGGGATGCTCCATGTCTGCTCTGAGATGTGTTTTCTTGGCCATTGCTTTCAGGCTTTCCTGCTGGTACTTGTGTTTCTTGGGGCCACACTAACTGGTAGGCACAAATGAGGTCCCAATGACAATAATAAGAGATTTTATGGCCTATGCTCACTTCTGCTCACCACAGGGGTCTCCCCTGGGCATTCCTGGAAGTCTGCAGACATACCTCCAACAGGTTGGCTGTGGCACCACGGATATGCAGACATCAGCTGGTCTGGCCAGAGTGGCCTGGGCATCAGTAGGTACCAATGGTTTGAATAATAAGGCCTCAGGCATTAACTATTTTAGAGGAAAACTTGTTATGCAGAGGGAGACAGTCTCCTTGAAGACTGGCAATTGCTTAGAGCACAAGCCTCACAACATGGGCTGGTTTCCGTGAACCTTACCCACAAGAGAACCGTGATGCTGTGTCTGCCCGCATGTACCCATCTCATGAGCCAGCCTGTGCACGCCTTGAGGGCCTCCTTTTGCTCAGTGCCCAGCTTAGCACAGGCACTTGCGGACTGCTCAGGGGATGTGAGATTGGAGCGGGCGGGTGTGCTGTGGCTTCTGCCTCCCACTTCCCATTTCTCACTGTTCCAGGAGGACTGGCCCCAGGGAGACAATGCAGAAGGCCACAGAAGGCTCTGCAGAGCGAGCTGATGGTGAGGATGGTGAGCTTCATGGTGAACAAGCAGCAGCCTAGAGTGGATGCCCGGAGCTTGGCGCTTGGGTCTGGGGGTGCACAGTCGTAGTTATACTCCAGCGTCTCGTCCCTCTCCCTGAATCTTGTGCACCGCTGATGAATCTAGTTCATACTTGAAGCTCCACTAACATCAGGTCAGAATAGTTTCCCAGGTTATTATAGTTAATAATAAGGCTGATTACACTTAGTAAGTGCTTATTCTGTATCAGACACTTTGTGTCACACTCGGCGGCAGGTGCAGCTACTACTTGGGAATGGCAGCGTGCCCCTCCACATCATCTGTCCCCTTATCCCCAGACAAGGCCATATGTCCAGCTCTTATCCGGGGACTGCTCGTGGAAGTGATATGTGTCATTTCTGGGCTGAGCATTTAAGAGCCAGTGCACTCTCTCCAGCTTTCTCTTTCCCTGCAGTGGCCACCTAGAGGCCATATATTCCAGATGGTGGAACCACAAGGTGCAAACTGACTAGTTCCAACTCTCCACTTGGGAAGGGAACTGCCTGGGAGAGGCCCCAAGGCCCCTAGCTAACTTTACATGAGTGAGAAATAAATTTTGATGTATTCACTCCTGGGATTTTAGGGTTTATTTTCTACTATAGCATAATCTAGATTACCCAGACTGTGGGTATTGTTAATATTATTCCCATATTACAGATGAGAAAACTGAGGCACGATGGTTCCATGACCAGTAAGTGACTGAGTTGAAATTTGAGCTTGTATCTGTTTGACTCCAGAGAGCTTTTAATCACTATAATGGCTGCTGTTACCTTCAGAAGAAGAAAAGAGAAGAGCTCTCTGGGGACTTATAGGAAGATTTTGATGGGAAAAAGGGAAAACAGTCCTATAGACCTGGATACTGGGTCTCTTGAAACAGAATCACCTCTGATGAAATCGATGAGGACAGCCTGAAGAGAATCTTATGGGAAAGTGCCTAACGCTGTGCCTAGTGTGTAGTGGGTGCTCGGCTAATGGAAGCTGCCTCCATGGCTGTGATCTGACATCGAGCATTGCCTGGGGATCCCATGGAGAAGTGTTGCTTTGGCACACGTGACCCAGCCATAGGTCCCTAGGCTTTAGGGCTCAGAAACTAGATTTGTCAGCACTGACAGTGGGGCTGTTGCTCAGGGCTACAGTCACATCAACCGGGTTGGGAGATGGAGAAAATTGGATGAGAACCCAAGTGCCAGGCAGACTGGCTACTGGTGCTCACTGATACCACCACCACCACCCCCCTGCCCTGGGGGGGCCACGTCTTCCTTGGAAGGTTCCTTGACAGTGTCTGGACGAGAGAGTCCTAGTGTCATTGAGCTGCCGTCTCCACTGTGGGGTACCTATGTCCCCCAGACAGGGTGCCCACATTTCCAGACCAGGGCATCTTCTCTTAGGACAGAACAAGATGGCACTGCCCTCAGGTGGCACCTTTCTGTGTGACTGTGACTGGCCATCCTCTCACCGGTAGGTTAATGCCATGGAAAGGAGGCAGTTTGGTGCGGAAGTTACAAGCACAGGCTCTGGAGCCAGGCTGCCTGGAATCTAGTCCTGGTTTGCCAGCCCTGTGACCTTGGGCAAGTTACTTCCCCTTTACAAGCCTCAATTTCCTCATCTGCAAAATAAGGATTATATTCACAGCCGGGGGCGGTGGCTTATGCCTGTAATCCTAGCACTCTGGGAGGCCGAGGCAGGCAGATCGTTTGAGGTCAGGAGTCCGAGACCAGCCTGAGCAAGAGCGAGACCCTGTCTCTACTTAAAAAAAAAAGGATTATATGCATACCTACCTCAGCAGAGTCGTTGTGAGGATTAAATGAGTTAGTAGTAGAAGATGCTGAGAATGGTTCCCAGCCCCATATGAGGAATAGAAAAAATGCACATATTAGTTACAGTTTATCTGCATTTAAGCTAAAGTCATTTAACACTCTTATTCTTTCATTTATTATTTGTGTACTTATTTATTGCTGGTTTCCCTCACAAGAACTCATAAGCTCCATTAGAGGAAGGACATTATCTTGTCCACTATATTGTCCCAAGTGCCCAGAGCAATGTCTGTCACAAATAAGGTGCTAAGAAATGACTTTTTGTCCAATGAATGAATGAAGCACAGGCCTGTTGGCCAGGGAGTTTTCTCTCTTTTTCGGATGCCTTTGCCTATCCCTGCTCTGCTCTGTGTTTTATACTGTAGTCCCCAGAGAACATACCTAGTTCCCTTGTTTTTAAATTCCTTGAGTAGTAGGGAGGAGCAGGGCTTTTTTGGTTTTTTTTTTTTTTTTTTTTAAACAAAGAGTCTCACTCTGTTGCCTGGGCTAGAGTGCCATGGCATCAGCCTAGCTCACAGCAACCTCAAACTCCTGGGCTCAGGCAGTCCTCCTGCCTCAGCCTCCTGGGTAGCTGGGACTATAGGCATGCGCCACTATGCCCTGCTAATTTTTTCTATATATATTTTTAGTTGGCCAATTAATTTCTTTCTATTTTTAGTAGAGATGGGGTCTCGTTGTTGCTCAGGCTGGTTTCGAACTCCTGACCTTGAGCGATCCTCCCCCCTTGGCCTCCCAGAGTGCTAGGATTACAGGCATGAGCCACCACGCCAGGCTAGGAGCTGGGCTTTTGGAATTCAAATCCACCCTTATTAACTCTGTGACCCTGGGCAAGTCACTTGACCTCCCTAAGCCTCCTCATCTGAATAATGGGAATAATAGCACCTCCCTTACATGGTTCATTGTGAGGACTAAATGAGATAAACCTTTCGCACAGTGCCTGGCTTGGGAGCACTCAATGTTTGCCGTGCTGGTTTTTCCCTTATATGATCCTTGTTATGAACAGCTGGGCTTGAGGTGCTTCTTCCACATTTAAACCCCCTCTCCTTTCCCTGACTGGGCAGGATAAACAGGTCTGGGATCATCCGCTGTCCTCCCGCCCCAGTCTTCTGCCCTCTACCCTCTGTCTGCCATTTCAGATGGTCACCAGTAGTGGGTAACGGCCGAGGGCCTTTGATGTTGGGGTTAGCGAGGCTGGGCCATGCCACGCTGCCTCCCTGGGCTCTCCAGGTGCTGAGGACGGGCAAGTCCTCGGAGGCTGTCTCCGGCAGCCCTGCGGCTGTCCACCCAACATCACATCAACCTGTGCACATCCCTTTGATGTCAGTCCCCAAACTGAAGCCTCATGCCCTGTTCTGAGAACCTGGGCTTTGAAGTTGGCCTATAAACTGAGCTTTCAGGAAAAAAGTTGTCTGTTGTGCCTCTGAGCACGGCTGGGCCCTGTAAAGGCACGTGGAATGCCGTGAACACCTGATAAATAATTCTTTCTGGGCCCAAGAAAAATTCGTTCCATTTAAAGGAGAGGAAAATTCCCTTGACCTTTTCATTGAAGTTGAGGGGGAGGGGCGGGGGCGGTTAGAGAGGGTTTTGTGTCTTCTCACTAAAGCCACATGAGGCAGGCAGGTTGTCTGACAGCTGAGCTCCAGTGACTGCTCCAAAAGGGCTCCCTATCCCTGACTCCCAGCCACAGGTCCCCTCAGCCAACCCCACTCCCGCTCACACTTCCTGCCTCCTGCCATGATCCAGGGACAAGACTGGGCCCTCTCACAAGATGAGAAGCCTCTGCCCTCCGCAGGCCAAACCCTTTTGGAAACAGCAGAGCTCTGTGGCCTTCTTTTCCTTCCAGTGTCTGTCATGGACAGGGGCGAGGAAGACACAAATATGCCTTGGATTTCCCACCCGAAGGAGCCCAGAAAACATCCTGGTTGACATTCACTGAGCACTTACTCTGCCGGGCCCTTGCGGGGCCCCCTTTTTGTGCACACCTGGCTAATAGGACATGGGTTTGTGTGTAGTTTTCTGAAAACTTTCTTTATGGCAAAAGATAACATACATATAGAAGCTACACAAAATAACAACATATAGCTCAGTGAGTGATCAGAGAGCAAATACCTGTAACCACAGTTCAGTCAAGAAACGAAAAGTTTGCCAGGACGCGGCAGCCTGTTCCTGCCCCTTCCCACTCAGTGGGCCCCCCACTCCTGCAAAGGGTGACCACTCTCCTGACTTTCATGGTAACTACTAACTGACTTTTCTTTGGAGTTTTACTATCTAAGCAGTCATCGCCAAATAATATAGCTTAGTTTGATTTGTTTTCTGAAATGTGCACAAATAATAAAGAACACACTCCTGTGTGTCTAGCTGTTTTTCATTATACATCACATTTGTGATATCCATCCATGTTATATGTAACTATGTTTCCCTGGTTTCCACTACTGTATAGTATTCCATTGTATGCATACTCAGCAATTGTTTACCTATTCTGTTGAAGGACATTTGGGCTTTTCCAGTTCAGAGCTATTACAAATAATGTGCTATAAACATTTTTACACATATCTCTTGGTACATGTGCACTACTAATTTCTTTCGGTATATACCTAGGTATAGAGTTGCTAAGTCATAGGACAAGCGTATCTTTAAAAGGCCAAACTGTTTTCCAAAATTGTAGTTCTCCTTTATGTTTCCGCCATCCACGTGAGAGTTGCTGTCCATCCCCATGGTGGGGTGCATCCCCAGTGAGCCTCACCTCTTGGTAATCCTTCTCCTTAAGTGGGGGCTGGAGTTAGTGACTTGCTTCCACTGCACAGGACGTGACAGAAGGCAATGGGATATCACGTCCAAGATGAGGTTACAAAAAGACCACGGCTTCTGTCTTGGGTACCCAGCCCTGCATTCTCACTTGCTTAACTGTGAGGGAAGCCACGTGTGAGCTAACCCCAGCAAGGAACTGATGTCTGACCCACAGCCAGTGAGGATCTGTGGCCTGCACAACCATGTGGGTGAGCTTGCAAGTGGATCCTCCCCCAGTCCAATCTTGAATGACTGCAGCCCTAGGTCGCCCCTCAATCACAGCCTGGTGAGAGAGCCCTGAGCCAGAGACACCAGCTGAGCCCAAATTCCCGACCAGCGGGGGACTGTGAGTTGATAAATGTTTGTTGTTTTAAGCCATTAAATTTTAGACTAGTTTGTTACACAGGAATGGGCAATTAATATGCTCACCAAAACCTTTAGTTGGTGTTTTAAAATCCTAGCCATTTTGATGAGTACGAGGTAAGTTCGATTCCTGGTCACTGGTGATGTTGAGCACCTTTTTAAATGTTCATTGACCATTTGGATTTCCTTTTTTGTAAAGAAGCACCTGTCAGGTCTCTTGCCATTGTTCTGTTAGATTGTGTATGTTTTTCTTAGTGATTTGTAGGGATTCTGGATTTCTAGGGGAGCCTAGGGTACTCCCAGAAAAGAACCTGAGGCAAGGGCTTGCGGGCAGGTGGGCTATTGGGGAAATATCCTAGGGAACAGAAGCAGAAAGGAAAGGAGGGGAAACAGAAGGATGCCTTTTCAAATTGGTCACTGTTGTGGGAAGCTGGGGCTCAATCATTGAGATTTTCTGAGGGGCCATGTAAAATGCACCTCAAAATTGTCCACCTGAGATATGAAAGAGGGGAGCATTTGCTCAGGGGCCCCCATTGACGAAGGGATCCCCGTGGAGTGTTATGCCTCTCAATTTTCCAGATCACACACTTGAGTGATTCCCACATGAACCCCACACAGGGGCAGCTGAGAAGCCCTGGGGCAGAGTGAGAGGGGCAGCAAAAATTCGATCCTGCGGTAGTAATAGCAGTAACAGAGTAAAGCGTGGGCTGAGAGGATGTGAGGTGGAGAAGGCTCTACCATGCAGCCTTTACGGATTATGTACATTGCACAAATCATCTCCCACTCTGTGCTTGCTCTTTCCCTCTCTTCATGGTGTCCTGATGAATAGACATTACTAATTTTCAGGTGGTCGAGTTTGTAAACTTTTCCTTTGTAGTTTGTGGTTTTTTGCATCCCGTTTAAAAAGTCTTCCTGTACTTAAGTCATAAAAATATTGTCCTATGGTATTTTCTAGGAGCTTTATTTGTTTTGTCTTTCATAGATCTATAATTTACCTGTGATAGATTTTTAGGTAAGGTCACCAGGTTTCATTTTTTCCATATAGCTATAATCAACTTACTGAAGAATTAATTGTTTCCAACTGCTGTACAGTGCCACTGTTGTCATTAATCAAGTATCTGTATGTGTGAATCTATTTTGGGGCTATTTTTTCTATTCTGTTGTCTATCTTTCTAGTGTGCCAATATCACAGTATTTTAATTACTGGAGCTTCACTGTAAATTTTGACACCCAGAAAAGCAAGGTTTCTATCTTATTCTTCACAGGTGTCTTGGCTATTTTTGGTCTTTTGCATTTCCATGTAAGTTTTATTTTGTTTTTATTTTTTTTTTTTTGAGACAGAGTCTCACTCTGTCGCCCAGGCTACAGTGCTGTGGCATCAGCCTAGCTCACAGGAACTTCAAACTCCTGGGCTCAAGGGATCCTCCTGCCTCAGCCTCCCCAGTAGCTGGGACTACAGGTGCACACCACCATACCTGGCCAATTTTTTTTTTTTTTTAATACAGATGGGAGTCTTGCTGCTCAGGCTGGTCTAGAACTACTGAGCTCAAGCGATTCTCCCACCTCAGCCACCCAGAATGCTAGGATTACGGGTGTGAGCCACCATGCCTGGCCTTTGGATTTTTTTTTTTTTTAAATTAAGCTGCATTGGTGGCTCACGCCTGTAATCCTAGCACTCTGGGAGGCTGAGGCGGGTGGATTACTCAAGGTCAGGAGTTCGAAACCAGCCTGAGCAAGAGCGAGACCCCGTCTCTACTAACAATAGAAAGAAATTAATTGGCCAACCAAATATATATAGAAAAAATTAGCCGGGCATGGTGGCGCATGCTTGTAGTCCCAGCTACTCGGGAGGCTGAGGCAGAAGGATCACTTGAGCCCAGGAGTTTAAGGCTGCTGTAAGCTAGGCTAACGCCACGGCACTCTAGCCCGGGCAACAAAGTGAGACTCTGTCTCAAAAAAAAAAAAAAAAAAAATTAAGCTGCATTGCATGTAGATTACTTTAGAGAGAACTGCATCTCTTCTAATCCTTGAACATGATCTACACATTCATTTATCTATGCTTTTAAAATTTTCTCTTCAAAATGTTTTATAGGGAAAAAACAGCCTGCTTCTAGCAATGGTGGACAAGTTTGCTTTGAGCCAACTTTTCCACTGAGAACAAGTAGAAAAGAAGGCTAAAATATTAAAAAACATGTTTGAAGCATTGGAGAGCTATCAAGGCAGTGAAATTTATGGAGCCATGATCCAGAGGGAAGGAGGAAAGGTAGGGTGCGCCAGCTCAGCATTTGGTACCACTTTTCCCCGCAGTTAGATTGTCCACCCCAAAACCTGTGGCTGGGAGCCCAAGAAGCTGTTTAGCACTTATTAGTCTCCAAGCAGCTGTTCTTTGATAGACTCCCATAGTCTTACCCTGTTCATATGCAGCTTGGGAGTCAGCCAAGGACCCAAAGGGGTGTCTTTGTAAAGATTTGGGGGGGCTGTAAAGTTCTCCCATTTCCAGTACTCTTTCTTCCAAATCCTATTCACCTCTACAGTCCCGAATGCTGTTTCTTCCACCAAGCAAGATTGCTACTTCTGTTTGGGCTTGTTTCCTTCACCATGGGTTGGAGTGACCTAAGAGACATCTGGATTGAATGTGGGACTTACCTTGTGTGCTTCCCTTCTCTTACATCATAAGCGCTGTGTGAGTTGGCCAACACAAATTTCTTTGCCTTTATTCCTGAAGGGAATTTTCACTAGGTATAGGATTCTCAGTTGACATTATGTTACTTTTTCAGCACTTTCAATCATTATATTGTCTTCTGGCTTCTTTTCTGTTGAGAAGTCAATTATCTTATTTTTGTTCCCTTTAATGTGTTTTGCTTTCTCTGCCTGTACTTACTCTTCTTCTTCTCTTTGGTTCAAGGCATTTCTACTATAACATACCAAGCAATTTTTTTGGTGGGGGGGGTCTTTCTGTTAGGGCTTTGTAGGGACTCTCAAATCTGTGGGTAGGTGTCTTTTGTCAGTTTCGGAAGATTCTCATCCATATTTCTTTAAAAATGGATTTTCCCTATACTCTCCTTTCTCTCTTTCAGGGACTCCCAATTATATGAATATTAGCCCTTTTTACTCTATCCTCTATTTCCCACTCCTAGGAAACAAGACATGCAAAAATCCATTACATCCTTATGAAGATTTGACCAATTAATTAGTCTTTTCTCAGGTGCTTCTGCCACTCACAATTCTCCTGTACTCTGAAGCTGTGTCTAACTCTAACTCTCTGCTATGGCAAAACCTACAACGTTCCTGGAATTTGGACAGTCGCCTTTTGTTTCAAGGACATAGGACAAAAGATGTGGATAATTTTCCTTCTCACCTTCTCAGGGCCGGATCCTATGATAGGCACCCATGTGCTCTTTGATAAATATGGTACATTTGTGATATGCAGGGCCCTCTAAAGCATGGGTCCCCAGGGCAGGAGCCCATCTTACCTGGGTCCAGGGTAGGGTTTCTCAATCTCAACATTATTGACATTTGGGCCAGTTAATTCTTTGTTGTGTGGGTCTGTCTTGTACATTAGAGGTTGGTTAGCAGCATCCCTGGCCTCTAACCGCTGGATGCCAGTAGCACCTCCCAACTGTGACAAACAAAAATATCTCCAAACATTGTCAGATGTTCCTTGATCCGGGATAGGAGATGGTGTTGCAAAATCACTCCTGGTTGCAAGAAAGACCCACATGAAAAAGTTCCACTTGAAACTTAATATCAAAAATTAGTGTGCTTGATAAAAGAAAGCCCATCACCAGTTTAAGCAGAGACGTGGGTTATGAGTTGTGTGTTTTTCTCTGGCTTTGGCTGTTTAGAAGCTCAAAGCTGAGTTTCATGTTTACTACGTTAACTATGCCTCAATTTTCAGGACTGATCTTTTATTTCTAATATAACAATTATTTTGGAAATGGCTTCACATAGTTTGAAGAAATTGGCAGGCAAAATGTTGCCATATGAAACTTAGCCTAGGAGGCAACATCCTGGTACTGGTAACAAACAGCACAAGAGGCCCCATTTTCAGTGGTGCAAGTTAAGCTCCGTGAAGCAGCTTTGAGGGCAGAGAACAGCAGTTGTGGGAGCTGGGGCAAACAGGGAAGGCATTGTTCAGTAATGCTGGGCATACCTTGCGGGGAGCATACAAGGAGTATTCCTTTGGTTTTTCCTGTGCCAGAAATAATTGTGGGATGCTTTCTGAGAGTTGGATGGGGAGCTGAAGTACAGAAATCAAGCCAGTCGGGGTTCAAGCCATAGTCATTTGGGTGTTAAAGTTAATGTGTACTTCCAGTTTGGAGACAGAAGAATGAAGTCATTTCTCTCTTCTCTTGGAAATCGCCCAAAAGCAAAAAGGAGAATGAGAAACAGAAGTGCAAACTCCAGCTTCAACAAAACTAGGAGACATCTGAAACTCTTAACTCTAAATTGAGTGAAAGAGTTGAAAAAGTAGTGAATATTCAATGAGAGAGTATAGGAGGATGGCTGTTTTTGCAGGATCTGAGAAAGCCAGAATGTCTTCTTAAAGGTGAGGCTATTTGCAGGACCAGTCTGTCAAAGTGATAGGAGAGACAAAAAGAGAAACCTGGCATTCTGAACAGCTCTAGGACATCTGATCTTCACTGGCAGGACTACAAAGGTTCACACACAGAACCCTGAATCATTAAAGAAATTTCTGCTAGCCTGGATCCTCCCCAACATGAAAATCCTACAAATACCTCGGAGGAACCTTATTTAAAGATGAGTCATAAGTTTTCCTCATCTAGGTACATGGCAATTCCATTCTCCCAAGAGCTCATTCTGGACTCCTCTCAGATGCTACATCCAATCTTCAAGCAAATACTGTTGGCTCTACCTTCAAAATATATCCAGAATCCAGCCGGGTGTGGTGCCTCACACCTGTAATCCTAGCACTCTGGGAGGTCGAGGTGGGCGGATTGCTCAAGGTCAGGAGTTCGAGACCAGCCTGAGCAAGAGCAAGACCCTGTCTCTACTAAAAATAGAAATTAATTGGCCAACTAAGAATATACAGAAAAAATTAGCCGGGCATGGTGGCACATGCCTGTAGTTCCATGAATGAAGAAATGACTTCATTTCTCTTCATTTCTACTCGGGAGGCTGAGGCAGGAGGATCGCTTGAACCCAGGAGTTTGAGGTTGCTGTGAGCTAGGCTGATGCCACAGCACTCTAGCCTGGGCAACAGAGTGAGACTCTGTCTCAAAAAAATAAATAAATAAGTAAATAAAAAATATATATATATCATATATATATGCAGAATCCATTTCTTACTACTCCCACTATTAGCACCCTAGTCCGAACCCTTGTGGCTCACCTAGAATATTGCCATAATTTCATAACTGTGCTCTCCATTTTCACAGTTGGCTCCCTACAGTATTTTTTTTTTCTTTTTTTTTTTTTGAGACAGTCTTGCTCTCTTGCCTGGACTGGAGTATGGTGGTGTCAGCCTAGCTCATAGCAACCTCAAATTCCTGGGCTCAAGTGAACCTCCTGCCTCAGCCTCCCAAGGATCTGGGACTATAGGCGAGCACCACCATGCTCGGCTTATTTTTTCTATTTTTAGTTGAGAGAGATCTAATTTCTTCAATTTTAGTAGAGATGTGGTCCCGCTCGTGCTCAGGCTGGTCTTGAACTCCTGACCTCAAGCAATCCTCCCGTCTTAACCTCCCAGAGTGCTTAGGAATACATGTGTGAGCCACCGCACCCGGCCTCCTACAGTATTTTTAACACAGCCGCCTAAGCACTATTAATTAGATCATGTCACTCTGATTAAAAACTCTCCAAGGGCTTCTCATTCTCCTCAGAATAAAATCCATAGTTCATGTCATGGCTCTAATGATCTTAATTCCTGCTATCTCTTTTAACTTATCTCAAACCCTCTGCTGTTCCTAGCTTATTCTATTGATTTTTTTGCATCTTTACTTGTTTTAATATTTATCACCATCAGATATATTTGTGTCTCCCCCTCCACTGGAATGTAAGGTTCACGAAAGCAGGGCCTGATTTTGTTCACTGCTGGACTACCAGTGCCTAAGAGTGCCTGGCACACAGCAGGTGCTCAATAAATATTTGTAGTTGATCAAACAATTAAAAATAAAAACTACCACAGCCTCCGTATGAGGATACTATAATAGAGAGAAAAATGGCAGAGGAAGAACACTCTCCAGAAAAATATTGCCTCAAAATATTTGAAAATTATGAAACATTTCACAATGACTTTAATATCTTAATGTTAGAGTCATTTCCATAATAGCACACATCAGAAATAAAAGATATGATGACACAACAAAGAATGAAGTGTGAGCTGGCAGAACTCAGGAGAAAAATTTAAAAATAATCATAAAAATGAAAAAATTAGGATGATAGAGCACTTGAATTTCAATAAGGGAATAGGGGAATAGGAGTTATGAAAATAAAGAAAAATGACATGGGGATAGAAGATGCAACATGTACATAAATGGAGTTCCTAAAGGAGAAAACTTCCATTTTCTATTTTTATTGACGAAAAGCACTGAGAAACCTTGCTCACGTGAAAAAAGGCAATAGTAGGTTTTAGAAACTTCACTCAATCCTCTGAACTCTTTTAGGCCAAAAATCAGTGATCTTTCATCAAAAAAAATTTTTTTTCCTGAAAAGCATTCTGAAGCAGAACAAAATTTATTTTTAATAAATCAGGATAATTCACTTCAGTTCTCTACCAGTGTCATTAAGGGCATTTAACTGAAAACCATCTACCTTGAGTCACTCAGGCCTCAACATCAAGAATGTTTCATGAAGATGGAACAATTTATAAAATATGATAAAGAAAAGAATGTTTCAAATTGTCCCTTTGGAGCCTTGAAAGAGAATTTTATTCCCTGGCACAATTACACACAGGTTTGGCATGGTGGAGAGATATTGCCTTTCCCTCCTCTAATGGGAGACAGGCTGTGAAATTAAAGGTAGTTGTTTCAAGGGAGATCAATTTAGGGACAAGTACATATGGACATACAGGATAGGGAAGTTCTCTTTTGAACTCCTTCACGTACCCCAGGAGGGTGTATACTCTACTGGTTAACAATGGCAAGTACTGCTAATGAGTGAAGTAAGGAAGAGAACTGAAAAGGATCTGTCTCAGGAAAATGAGAATCACTGATTTGATGAAAGTAGTTTTCACTGCATTTGTGTCAAGGGTGGGTAAAAGCCATATTGCAATAAATTGAGGAGTCGGGATGGAAGGGAGGGAAATAGAGGCAGTAATAGAAACAAATTATTGAAATTGGATATAGGTGTGGAAAGGATTACACCTGAAGTATGTGGTACCTAGGAACAATTTAAAAAAAAAGATGGGTCAAAAGATTTGAGAGGAAGGCTCAAGGGAAGCTAATCACTAGGTTCACAAGGTACAAAGGATTAACAGTAGCCAGCACTTACTGATATTACCTATCTATGCACTAAAGCTTTTTGCTCATTTTATCTAATTCTCACAATAACCACACAAGGTGGTTACTGTTGCTATCTTCATTTTACTGATCCAGAAAGGAGACCCAGAGAGACCACGTTATGCTCAAGGACACTCAGTTTATCACTGAGGTGGTAAAGTTGGGATATGACCTTGAGCGCAGTGGAATACTTGTCCATGGCTCCTGATTTAGTCAGTGAAGTTCAGGGAATTTCTGCCTGAAGGCCTCTACTTTTATATAAGACAGAAGGCAAAGACATGTTAAGAATGAAAGAAAAGAGGGTTAACAAGGTTCAGAGTGGAGGTTTTAAACAGTTAAGGAGAATGGGAGAAGAGCTGACTAGAGAAAATAAGGATTACAGGCAGTGTTAGGTCAGTTAAAACCAATTTTTACTAACAAAGATTTGTTCTTTCTGCAGGAATAATTTGTAAGGGGTTGGATACTTCCTGGAATTTTTCCAGAAGGTATGACATCAGGAAGGGTTATCTGGGAGACTGACAACCATGATACTGAATTGATAGATCAGTAAGTCTAGACAGGGCTTATGAAGCAGGTGAAAACAGCCTATGACCTTACTTGGAGCAGATGTAAAGGAATACAGTCAGTCAAAAGTGAGATTTTTAGCGATTTCAGAAGTAAAGTTGTTTCTGGGTATTCAAAATATACAGGATATGGCTATAGTGCAGAAAAGTAATGTAATTAACACCCTATGTGTAAGTAGTAATTGAAGCTATACCAGGTAGCTGAAATTTCCTCAAAAGTTACTCAAAGAATGTGACCTATTTTTCTGCTGTCAACCTGTGGTTTACTTATTCAACTTTTTTCTGTACTTTCAATTCTCCCAGATTTTAAAAGTTATACTTGAGGACTTTTAACCTAATACAAGCATTGCAATCTGTTCCTGAATACATTGTCAAAAGACTGTCAGACCACTGATATAGGTAAACACTTGAATATAGGCAAACACTTGAAAGAAGTGCATTTCAGATATGCAATTATCAATGATATAGAAAAGCTGCCACTAAACTTTCCAATGAATAGTATTGTTTTCCCACTGATACTTTTTTAATAGGAATATTAAGATGGCATGACATCAGTCTTCTTTTAATGTTATTTTTCCACTTTGATAAGGAAAAAAAACCCCAATATTTATGCTTAAAAGACACCATGATGTTTAATGTGGTGCTGGAACACTAGGCCACATGGATCAACAGATCTAAATTTATTACAACCCTGAACTTTGTTAGCGTCCAATACATGAATTATAATAATTGAAATCAGAATTTCTCTATTTAGAGATGAAGAAAAAAGTCTTCTAGTATAGTTATTTTAGAAGGTGTTTCTATTTACATTGTCAGAACCAAGACTTAACAACCCAGCATACTTAAACAATGAACTGATGAAAATACTCACTTTTTAAAACATAATACTATTCTCTCTCCCTCTTCCATTCTTAAACATAAATCAGTCTTCACTTTCTACTTAAATTGCAATGAGCAACCCCACAAACTAGGTATTTGAAAATCAGTGGGCAAACTAAAATTACTGAATAAATCCAAACTTCTTTAAACCAAGTTATTTCTTAAATGTCACACGTATTGTCAACCATCCACTGACTCAATATTTTACTATAGAGAGTAGCACCTATTTTAAAACAATGTGAGAAACTAAAACAAAAAAAAAAAAAAACCAAAACTTGAGGGTTTGATGTGAAAAATATTGCAAGATGGAGTCTATCAACCAGAAACCACCTGTTCTAGTTGCTATACTCTTAATGCATTCTTAATTTCAAAACACAGGAATTTTTTAAAAATCCAACACAGCAAATACCTAAGTATCTAGATGTGTAACAGGTCAGCTCACAGGCTGAACTCAAGACTTTGAACTTATAACTTAGAAAGATTAAGATTTTGGACCCAATTATTCAAAGATCCACAGACTAACCCATAATGCAGTTTGTGTTAATCGGCTGTACAAATCAACCATAGAACAGCAGTCAGATGATTCTAATCTCAGTCCAACAGAAGCAATAAAATTATAAAGTAATTATGTTTTTAGTAATTAGATAATCAATATAACAGCACTGGGATATAAAATGAAGAAAATTTCTTACTTCAGTTTCTTGTTCAATAAACTTGTTCCTCATTTTTAGATGAGGATAAAGGTATCACAACCAAATATGGGAAACTGCTTTCTCTTTATTTAGACTTTCGGGACAAAATTAACTTTGGTCACATATTATCTAAAAAAAAAAACAAAACCAGTTTTACATATTTTTAAATAGATAGGACTAAATGATTACAGAATTAACTCCTGTAAAAACTGGCCAAATTTTATCAAAAACCTAACAAAATGTAATTCAAATTATATAAAGACTGCTTGGGAACATGACATTCCAAATGTATGACAGTTGTTACTCCATCCTAATAGGTGTGAAAGTACTTGCTCTCTTGTTGCTTTGGTCCAAAGAGAAGAGCGGAGTAAGAGGAAACTATCTAATCTTTTGCTAACATTAATTGTGATTGGCAGCAGAAGTATCCATGATGAATAGTTCTACTATAACAAAGGATAATTAAAGAATATTTCTTATGAACATATCACAGTATCAAATTTTTGTAAGAGAAAAATATGAAGGAACAAAAATGATAAAATAGCTACCAAAAACAAAAAGAAGGGTCTCCCCCATAATTGCATCCAAAGGGGTAAAAAGGTGAGATTAGAGGGTTGATGATGCTAATATGAAAGGAAGTTGAGTACTGTATTTATTTCTTATTTTATACAACTCTTACTCTTTACAAAAAGGTTATAGTCATGCCCATAAAAGTGTAACCAATGGCATTTGAAAGCAAACACTCTTTGTAATTATTTAAAAGGGCCTTTTTAAAAATTATAATACAAAGGTCTGTGCTCTATAAGCAGTCCTCCACTGTGCATTATAACAATAAGGCTTACTTTTAATACAAAGACTAAGTGTTTGGAAGTTATGAACCACTGGATTTAACAAACATCATTTTATAGTTGCTTTTTGCATCTTTTTTGTTTTTGGGATCCTCCACCTCATCAGGGTGCTCAGTAGCTTGGAGTTCTTCAGCAGATTCTTCTTTCTCTGACTCTGAATCACTTTCAGAGTCATCTGGACTTTCAGGATCAGGTGAATCATCATCATCATCGTCATCATCTCCAGCCACATCACCTTCTCCATCATGATCTTCTACCTAAAACATCAACAGACGCTTTTAAGAATAAATACAATTAGCCAGTATAAAAACTGAGAAAGACCCCAATTTTTATCAATCTTAAGTACAGTCCACTTTGTTTTAAGACTGTATTATAATCAGAGGCCGCTGAGAGAAGAACTGAGGACTGAGGAATCAGGCATTTCATGTGTTTTATACTTGAGACTGTAACAGGATTTTAAGAAAGAGCTCTGAAGACCACTCACTTGTTCCTCCATCCTCCTAGTTTGAAAACCATTGTTACCTTCCTGAAATAATATTTTTTAAATAAGGCAAGTTAACCACTAATCTTTATGTGGAAATCAACTACCAATGTTTTACATATTACTTTGAGTAAGCAGTAGTTACACATTAATTTGTAATATGAAGAGATCACCTAGGAAACAACTGAGAAAGAACACTTGCTCTTAGCCAAAAGGCTGAGAAGTGATGAAAGAACTTTCCTAAACTAGTATTTTAATCTTATATGAAATTTTTTTTTGAGACAGAGTCTCACTCCGTTGCTGGGGCTAGAGTGTCATAGCATCAGCCTAGCTCACAGCAACCTCAAACTCTTGGGCTTAAGCGATCCTTCTGCCTCAGCCTCCCAAGTAGCTGGGATTATAAGCATGCACCACCATTGTCGGCTAATTTTTTACATATAAATATTTTTAGTTGTCCAGCTAATTTCTTTCTATTTTTTAGTAGAGACGGGGTCTCATTCTTGCTCAGGCTGGTCTTGAACTCCTGAGCTCAAACAATCCTCTGGCCTTGGCCTCCCAGAGTGCTAGGATTACAGGCGTGAGCCACCACGCCCAGCCTACATGAAATATTTTATCTAACTTGTGAACATGTTGTTCATGCCTATTAAAAATGTGCCCTAATGATTAAGCAGAATTTACATTAAGCTGGTATTAGAAAATTTATTTTTAAATCCTTAAAAACATTTCTTCTGATTATCTACAGGGACTCAGTAGGACATATAAAAATATTTTAAGTAACTGTATAAAGAGAGCGGTATACACAGGATTCTTTTTTTTTTTTTATAGTTAAGGTTACGTACATTGCCCTTGCCCCCCTCACCCTCCAGTCAGAGCCTCAAGCCTGACCATCCCCCAGACGGTGCACATCGAACTCATAATGTATGTATATACCCATCCCCTCCTCCCCCCTCCCGTCTGCCCGACACCCGATAAATGTTGTTCCTGTGTGTCCACTTAGGTGTTGATCAGCTAATACCAACTGGCTGGTGAGGGTATACACAGGATTCTTGATTGCTAGGGTAATCCAACAAAAATAAATGGTATCGAATTGAAAATTATCTTCCCAGTCAATGAAAATAAGTTAATTACTACCTCACTGAAGCCAAGTCCACAATGTCGCCGATATCTTCCTGATAATTTACTGTCCATACTTTGCTGATATTGAGACTCCAGTTCTTCATTAATTTTCTTGTCTTCTTCCCCTGCATGTCCAGTGTACTTTGGTTATGTTTAGTCGAACTAATAAAAACATTTGATTACACAAAAAAACCCCATAATACAGATGCTATTATATTCAGGGCTGATTTCTTTAATTATGACTAATTTTACAATGAATTTTGTGAATATGTTTTTATATCACACGTGGTTACCTAATAGACAATAAAAAAAATTTCTATGTGATAATTCAAACAAAAAAGTCTAAGAACTGCCTCAAGATAAATGTTAATTACTAAGCACTTTGGCTATTAAATGTTTTAGCTTATTCATAGTATAACAAATGAATGTTCTCCTTAAAGTTTTTCCTAGTCACCTAAAAAAACTCCTGCAACAAACAAAAGCATCTGACTTTGAACAGAAATAGTGAAAAAAGGCAGGCAATTCTGTTCAGAGAATGGCTAAATAAAACGATCCTGTAATGGCTCTCCTTTCTGCCTTTCTTTGCACATCAAGTTTACTGAAGCAACATTAACTTAAAAAAAAAATTCTTGTTATTTTATTATGCAGCATTTGAGATATATATGTTTTATATATATTCCATTGTAGCCAAGTTGTAGAGTAGAATACTAAACTACTAAACCTACCACTCAAGAATGAGAACATTACCAACACCACTGGAGCTTCCTGTGCATGATTTTTTATTTTTGGAGACAGGGTCTCTGCTTTGTTCCCCAGGCTGGAGGGCAGTGGTATCATAATAGCTCACTCCAGTCTCAAACTTCCAGGCTCAAGTGAACCTCATGCCTCAGCCTTCCAAGAATAGGACTACAGGCGCGCACCACCATGCCTGGCTAATTTTTAAAAGAATTTTATGGAGACGAGAGTTCTGGCTACACATTGCCCAAGCTTGTCTGAAACTCCTGACCTCAAGTAATTCTCCTGCCTCAGCCTCCTAAGGTGCTGGGATTATAGGCATGAGCCACCGCTCCTGGCCTATATTTTAATTTGTAAATACAAATATAAAAAGGAATTTCAGATTTAATTACCAAGGGTGGTGTTTGCTTTATTTTTAAAGTTCCCAATTTTAAAAGAGTAAATGCAACAGCTGAAATATTTTTCCATTCTGCAAAGCTCAGGGATACTTTTTGCCTTATGCAGCAATGCATATTAATTTGAAGTAATTATTTTACACCAGAAAAATAAAATGTGATTTTATTTTACACCAGAAAAATAAAATAAAATTAATTTCTAAAATGTGCTACATATGCTAGGTCAGTATAAAGTTATTCAAAGTTTTGTTAAATTTAATCCAGGTCATTATGTCTTGTTATTAATAATGTCCAAGATTAGGATCTGTTTTACTTTTTTTAAACAGAGTCTTGCTCTATTGCCCAGGCTAGAGTACAAGGGTAATATCATAGCTCACTGAAACCTCAAACTCCAGGGTTCAAGTGATCCTCTCACCTCAGCCTCCCAAGTGGCTGGGACTACATGTGATTATCACCATGACTGGCTAATTGTTCTATTTTTTTGTAGAGATGAAGTCTTGCTATGTTGCCCAGAATGGTCTCAAACTCCTGGGCTCAACGGATCCTCCTGCCTTGGCCTCCTCAGTATCTGGGATTACAGGTGTTAGCCACCATGCCTGGCCTATGGTTAATTTTTATATAGGTGATAATTTCACCTTTCAGCAGACTGAATTAAAATTTAAATTCATTTTTAGTTTTAAAAAAATTTTCCATAAAATTATTTTTAATGAGTTTATTTTTTCATGCTCTGCAACTAGTTTATTATATTCTTTAAAGATTTCAGAACAAAAGTGAGTGAATAAACTCCAAACCAGTACAATATGCCAAGTATAACATATGCTAAATAACTTATATAGAGAAAAAAATTCTATATATGCCACAGTTGGCAAGATGAGGCATAAAACCTCACTACAACTAAAATATATGTTCTGAATCAAATCAGTAAAAATAAAGACAAAAAAAGGATAGTTTCTTGGTTAGAATATTATATTGATATATTTTCTACCTTTTATGAAAGTACGTGAGTGATACTTGATACTCTGTGATAAATATGTTTATGTGTTATACATTTCTAATCCTAGTATTTTAATTTTATTTTACAAAATTATATACAGAAGTTAGAATATCCCAAAATATGTATAAATATTCCAAATTTAGCACCTCCAGTCTAATTATATTTTACATGCTTACCTGTTCGGAAGTGTGATGTTGATTTGTGATCTCCTATAACAAGACGACCAGTGTGTTCTTTCTATAAAAAGGTTGAAAATCTATTAGAATTTGAGACTACTGATTTAACACTATTTGGTGTCTGTGTCAGAAACTATTACAATTCCAGGTTTCTGGGATACACTGAAGACAAAAGACTAAAGTCCATCCCTTTTAGGAGCTTACATTCTAGCAAGGGTAGGATGTAGGGTAGGAATGGGTAGGAATGGGGAGCAGAGACATACAAACATAATAATCACTAATTATAGTATGTTAGAAGGTGGTAAGTGGAATTAAAACAGAGTCAGGTGTGGAGATCAGGTTGGAATTTTAAATGAGATGGATATAAAACAAGAAAATTGAGTCAATCTAACATTTTGTTAGTCAATCTAACATTTGTAAAAGGGCAGTAAAATGAGTTGCTTTAACTTTCCCACCTTCTCTTTCTGATGACTCAAATATATCTCATGAAGAGAAAGCAAATAAAATTTAGCAAAAATGAAAAAACAGACTTATAAAAGTGATAGATCTTTAAAATATATACTATAGTCAACTAGCTAGCTCTTTACTATTTGACTACAATAAACTGCCACCTCAACCTGTCAAAAAGAACAGAATTAAAGATAATCTAGTACTATAAAACATAAAAATAAATGATTCAAAGTTACCAATTAATCAGGCTATATAAGTACTCTCAATTTATTAGTCCAATTCACTTTTTATGGTTCATAGTTTCATGAGAAATAAATTGTTCATTAAAACAAGAATGCAAGAATTAAATGGGACTTTGCAAACCATTATTAACCAATCATCTGTAAAGATGATAGTAACAAGTCTTCCTGAAACAATGGCAGAGACATTCTCCATACACAAGCATGATACTACTGAAGTTTCAAGCATTAATCCTTATTGCCTTGCATGCCATTAACACACAAGTAAATCAATCACTCAATGTGCTGTTTCTTTAGACTGCAAAACAGATACCCCATTAACAAGAATTGAATATAAATATAATGGAATTAAGTTATTCTAGGGTGATGACAGTATTGCACTGATCTATTCATACTTTCTTAGCTGGTTTTCCCTGTGACCAATAAAATATTCATGGCAGCTGGCTAGGATTAGGATTACACTTTCTGGCCATAAAATAGAATAAATCTAAACAGCCCATATGAGGGTAAAAGCTACAATCTTGGCCTTGCTTACAAAGAATTTTATGTATGCTAAACAATTTATTTACTGATAGCCAAATTTTATATTAGGATGTTCTTCCTAAGTATTTGAAGAGTATTCATTCTACCAGGTTGACTATGCATACCCCCTAAACTATTAATTACATTATATATCCTTAGCAAATCTTTTACAGTAAATCCTCACTTAGCTTCATCAATAGGTTCTTCAAAACTTTGACTTTAAGTGAAATGATGCATAAAAAAACCATTTTTCCCCCTCATCAATGTTATAACAAAATAACTGTATTTGAAGACACACTCTATGTTAGTTTGCTTAAACTCAGTTTCCAAGAACCTACAGAAGATGTTAAGTGAGGACTTAAAATCTGGTTTAACAAGATATTATACAAATGCTTCCTTTAAATAGGTCTCAACATGACCTCTTCCTATCCCCAACCCTACTGTTGTAGTATCACAAACGCCTTCTCATCCTTTCAGATGCAGATCAATTCTATTTCTGGGATGCCTTCTTATACTGCTACACCAGAATTAGCTACCCTTTTCTGTGACTCCACAGCACTACATGCATGGCTTTCTCATAGCAAGTATAATTCTGTATTGTTATTATCTGGTTTCCTCCATTGCATGATGGCTCCAAACATGTATTTTTGCTCTATGTGACCCCAAGACCCAGCACAGTACCTGTCATGCAGTAGGTAGTAATTTTTGGCAAAATGCATGAATGTATTCCCATATGTATAACAAAACAAAGGGCAGAATTTCATTTTAAGATGCTTAAAAGAGAAAAAAAAGTTTTCCTATTTCATTCTAATTTAGTTTGTAGGAAGATTATCAGGACAATGTTAGAAAAATGATTACTTGCTTACAAAAAATAAATGTCCACAGACCACTGTATTTGTGTGTAAAAATAAATTGCTAGGATAAAGAAAGGTTTTTACAATAGGTGTTTTCCTGGCATCTGTATTTTATTCAGTTAACCACTGAACAACATGGGTTTGAACTGTGTGGGTCCACTTATGCTTGGATTTATTTCTGTCTCTGCTACCCAAGACAGTAAGACCAAGCCTTCCTCTTCAGCCTACTCAACATGAAAATGAGGATGAAGACCTTTATTATGATCCACATCCACTTAATGAATAATAAATATAATTTCTTTTATGATTTTAATAACATTTCCTTTACTCTAGCTTACATTATTGTAAGAATGTAATATATGACACATGTAACATACAAAATACGTGTTAATTGACTTTATATTATCAGTAAGGCTCCAGTTAACAGTAGGCTATCAGTAGTTATGTTTTTGGGGAGTCGAAAGTTATCTGCAGATTTTTGAATGCATGGAAGCCACTGCCCCTAACCCCTGTAATTGTTCAAGGGTCAACTGCACCTTCTATTACATTAATCAAACTGAGAGGCATTTCAAAGTATCTCGAACATTTTTAGAATTAGGGTTTGTTTCCCTAGCGGTCTACACATTCAGAGAAAATTCACTATAGAAATGATCCCTGAAAGTATAGTTTTAAAATAATGTTTCTGATAAAGGATATTCCCTTGGTTACACTTCAAGGGCTGGAGGGAGGTATAAAACATGATACACTTTTGACTTTGACCAGAAGTTCCCACAAGATAATCTGCCCAGAAGAAGCATGTTCTGTTAAATCACTGGGCTAGCAGATGGCAAATCGTAAGATTCAACATCCTTTTCTTTCACAGAGAATCCTTGAACCAAATTTTTCCTCTGTACAGTCTCCAAACTTTACTGATAGAGGCACTGAGAATCCTACAGTTAGCTAAGAAATAATATAAATTTTAAGTGCTTTGTTAGGTTGGGTGTACCTCCCAAAGCCAAAAGTAATCATGCAAAATAAGAAAATGGGACCTGAGTGTATTCAGTCTTTCTCACTAAACATACACTCAAAAAAACCTGGCATTATTTTTCACAGAAAAGATAAATGCATACCATCCAATGCTTACCTTTCCTGCACCCATCAGTCTCAAGAATTTTTGCTTTCTCTCTTCATTACCCAAGTCTGCCGCCTCCCAATTGCTAGATCCAAGCTAAGAAAGAAATTAGTCCATTATTTTTTTGCATTAAAAATAAGTATTAAAAAATTTAAACCTGTAATGCCAAGAGTTTTTTACCTGTTTCTAACTATAAATAGGTTCATTTTTCTTGCTTAGAACATTAAGCCTATATACCATATTCAAATTTACTGTTTCTATTGCCTCACAACAGAATCCTTTAGTTAGTTCTTGTGCAGCCAGAGCTCTGGGTCTCAAAAGTTTGCTTGTATCAGAATCACTTACCTTATTAAAACAGCCCCAGAGATTCTGATTCAGTGGTTCTAGAGTGGAACTCAAAGATTTGAATTTCTAACGGATTCCTAAGTGATGCTGATGCTGTTGATGTGGAGACTACACTTTGAGACTCACTGCCCTAGAGCCTTGCAGGGCCCTACAGCACTTAGCACTTTGAAACTAGGAAGCTGCCACAGTTGTTAGTCGAAGTTTAAAATTCTACCTTTAGTGATATTCTAAGGGACAAGATATCATCACATTCCGCTAGACCCAATTTTAATTTTTCGGTTTCTTTTTTTAGCAGTTCTAATAATTTGTTAGGATTGAGATGTTATGACTTTTCTTTCTTAAATGTCTTCCAAAGAATAAAGAGAAAATTTACTCATTTTTAAAAAGAATAGACTAAACCTCATTCTATCTTGCAATTATCAAATGGGTCCACTGAACCCTTTTTTATAAATCTAAGAAACATTATGGAATCCTAGTGATATTTTTCCCTACATCTTGGAACAAATGTAAGAATTATTATAATTCATCAATTATTACAAAACACTAACAACTATTTTAATCCTAACAATGACTAAAATAAGAAAATAGAATGGTGGAAGAGTTTTCTCACTACATTATCCAAAGTATTACATCATCAACTTTCAAGAAGACATCAAGCTTTCTGCTTTTAGCTTTCATTGAACACAGATGGAGAATTTACAATTTTTTATTTTCCACCCATAATGGCAAAGAAAAAAATACTGACAGATGGCATTTCACAATTACTGGACGGATAAGAAGGTGAATTCAAATGACAAGTAGTAGTATTCTAGACTAACGATAATGGTGAAATTAACTGTGCAAAAATCTCAGATTTTGAGTCCTTGGATGATGAAATATCTGATGACTTTTCTCCAACCTAAGAACTGATTAAAGACAAAGAAAAAAGGGACAAACAAGAAATACGGTGCTCTCCGTATTGAGACAAAGGAGAGTCGTTCAGCAGGAAGGACTTCTCTTCCAATGCATGACTATTTTATTTAATTTTTTATGATGCTGTATGCATCAAAATATACTTGATTTGTTAATGGAAAAAGGGTGAGGAAAAGGGTGTATACAAAGGTAACTGAAAGGCAAAAGATGATACAGAAATATTTAATAAAAACATTCAGGCCGGGCGCGGTGGCTCACGCCTGTAATCCTAGCACTCTGGGAGGCGGAGGCGGGTGGAGGCGGGTAGCTCAAGGTCAGGAGTTTGAGACCAACCTGAGCAAGAGCGCGACCCCGTCTCTACCATAAATAGAAAGAAATTAATTGGCCAACTAAAAATGTATGTAAAAAATTAGCCGGGCATGGTGGCGCATGCCTGTAGTCCAGCTACTCGGGAGGCTGAGGCAGAAGGATTGCTTTAGCCCAGGAGTTTGAGGTTGCTGTGAGCTAGGCTGATGCCACGGCACTCTACAGCCTGGGCAACAGAGTGAGACTCTGTCTCAAAAAAAAAAAAAAAACCTAGAAGTAATAAAAGCTAAAACCTATTAGAAATATGTATGAGATTTGATTATATGTTCTAGGTTCATACATGACAGCTGATGAGCAATTAGCTGTATTCAGAGGTTGCTAACCATTTTGGGTATACAGTTGACCCTCAAACAACATGGGTTTGAACTTCAAGTGTCCACTTGTACGTGGTTTTTTCCCCCAACCAAACATGGAATGGGATGTGGTAAAACCTGTGTAAATGGAGGACCAACTTTGCCTATACATGGGTTCCACAAGGCTGACCACAGAAGTTGAGTATGCTCAGATTTGCGTATGGGGGTGGGTGGATCCTGGAACCAATCCCCTAAGTACATGGTGTGACAAATGTATAAAGCATCAAAATTAGGAAAATATAGAATAGAAATTTGGGCTTGCTATTGTTAAATTTCTATTAAAATTGCTAACAAAGTTTTTTTCACTACCCCTTTATTCTTATGAAAATTATTTGTAGAAGACTAAAAGAATATAAAAAACACTAATAACAATTTCTTCTAGGCAGATGAGACTTAAAGCATTTGTGTCATACTAGACCCACATGCGGTTCTTCTAAATTCTTTTTGGCAGAGGGGCTTATATGCTGACATAATTTTGGCTACCTAAGTTCCAAATCTCTACTTTTTTCCATGTGGCCCCTCATATCTTTTTATAGGCTATTTAGTTCTTAACTATTTCTGCTCAATACAGTTTTTAAAAAAGTACTAGTGAAGCTTCAGTTCTGATTCTCACTACATCATTTGCTCTGTAAGCCAGGACCTGACATTTAATTGTAATTCCTTATCTACAAAGAGAGGTTTCTTTAAAATACTGTCTTAAGAATAATAACACCTAAGAATTACAGTGTTTTATAACTTATAAATCACTTTTCACTTACTTTTTCTCAAGAGCTTCTTAACAACAGTCCATTTAATAAGTAAGGACACTGAGGCACAGAGGGGCTAAGTGACTTGCTTTGATCCTTTGGCCATCCTCTGCTTTTTCTACATCATATTGTATGTGACCAAATCAGAAAGAATATTGAAAGTAGTTTATGAACTATAAAAATGTATAGAATTAAGTTAAAAACAATTGTCTAAAAACCAACTTTCTGGTTTCTATTAAAAGGGCAAATATTTTCAATGTTTACATAAATAACCATATCATTTACAATTTCAAATCCCAATGTTTTGAAAAACTCATTAAGTCCTTTCACTTATTCCTTTCAAAGACCTTTAAGTACCAACAGCAAGTACTGTGTGCTCAAATGCTGCCTCTGAAAAGACAATGCTTATGGGATCTGAAAAGGTCTTAAAGGTCTACTTTAAACTGATCTCATCAGAAGCTATAGCAATTACTTAATCCCTTCACCTTTGTTAAATTGCATAATATGACCAGGAGTTTTCCGTCAAGTTAAAGGTTGTTGACTTCTGAGTCTAGCAAAACAGGTGCCTAACATCCTAACAATCAAGTCAGTTAAATACCAGGAGGAAAACAGTGTAGTAACTTTTTACATGGCAGCCAGGTTATTTAAAATAACCTGGCTGCCTGGATAAATTCCTGACAAAAACTGAATTACCATACTAACAAGAAAAGAGCTAAAAGCCAGCAGCAGAGAGAACAGAGGGCATGAATCAACCACACTAGATAACCATTCATCCCCAAGTCTTTATTGATTACTAATCTTTCTGCAGAGCTAAAATCGATTGCTTTAAATACCCTCAATTTTACAGTCTTCACCCCACCTTCCACCAAAAGAAGGGGTGGATGTTAAACATCATTTCGTTTGCTGCAAAGTAGTATTCAGTGAGCCTTTCATGATTCACAAAGTAAGGTATTATGAAAGGCTCCGAACTGTACTCTAGAAAATAAACTCTACACATTCAGATTGATAGCGTTTTAAACAATCACTGAAAACTAGATTTCCCTTCATCATCCTTAAATAAATAGGACCTCTCCACACGCCCTCCAGTAATTTTCCCAAGGCATTTTATCCGTTGTATGAAGGACCTAGTTTCACGTTTACTGGCTACCTGCAGTTTCCATGACACTGCACTAGGAGCTAGGACAAATAATACAAAAAGGCTTAACATAAGCACCGTATCTATTCATCTCTGAATTCCCAACACCTGGCACAGCAGTAAATATTTAATTGGTTACTTTAAGGGATGAATGGTTTGCTATTTAAATTGATAAGCTGGGAGGGGGGGTGTTTGAGAAGAAGGCTAGGGAAGGAGAACGAGGTACTTGACATCAAAATGGGTTGCTAGATCTCATCATCTTAGACTGCACCACCATACGCCAGGACCAAATTACACCCCTGGCATATTTTTTCGGTTCAATACTGTTCTCCATTTACTCTTACTAGCACAGTTAAGAGTTAAGGTTAACTCTTAATAGTGCATTGCAAAATTCACCCAGGCCGGAAAAAAATCTGTCCAACTGTGCACGAACATTTCGACACTGTCACAGAAACATTTTAAACTCAAACAGGGAGTCTTGCCGTCTCTATCCTGAGTAAAAAGGCCCAAGAACGTAGCTTCATTAACCCCCGAAAACGCAAACATGAGGATCCCTTGACTAAGCTCTTCCACTTCTTGACCCTCTCAGGATTTAATTCCTCAATTCCGCTTCCCACACAGGTCTCCAGCAATTAGCGTGTGGCCCTCCACAAACCTTCCGACTCTGATAAAAGAAAGGGAGATATTTCCCATTCTTCTGGTTCCTCCCCCTCGGTCCTCCCATTTCGGGACCTCAGGCGCTTCCTCCTCCATCCACCCTTCCCGGCCTACCCCAGCCTTTAGTAGGCCTCAACCCTCAGCCACTCCGCCATTGTTATTTACATCGTCGTCTGGGGAGGCTGAACGCTTCACCCCATGGGGGTGAGACTCTCTGGCAGCGCTCATCGTTGTAGAGATCCCGACGGGAAATGCCGAACCCACTCGCCGTTCTCCTCAGCCGCGACACCAGCAGCCTGCAATCTGCCACCGGCTCAAGCAGCTCTACTCCAGAACGCAGAGCTTCTCCGGGCCTTCTCCGCCACAGTCGTCACCGCGGCGGCCGCTCGCCACCCCGGAGCACTTTGGGAGTTGTAGTTTTCTGAGTTACTCTCTACTGGCCGGAATAAGAGATGTGTGGGCGACTAAAACTACAATTCCCCGGAAGCTCAGCGGCTCAGCTCGCGCTCTGGGGCGGGAGTGCCCTCTGAGGCTCCGCCCTCTTTGGCTGGTGGAAGCAGCTTTCCCGCCGCTGGGTATGGCGGTGAGCGTTGGTTGAGAGCTTCGTCGCCACAGAAGGACGCTCAGAGTGGGTTTTCGCATTTCACCGTGAGACGTTGTCCTGTTGGCAGATGCGTCCGTCGTAATTAAGCACCTAGGTTTAATTGTAATGTTTGAGGCTTATTGAATTCTCACCGAGTATCCTCCACCCAGAACAAAAACCTTTAAAAAAATGGCTTCTGCCATTTCCACCCTGGTGTTCGTTCTCTGTTTCCTGTAGGGGATTTCTAGGTGACCGGCGGTGCTGCTTTCTAGAAAGTTCTGATGAATAGTTTGCTGTTTTTTCATGCTCACCAAAATGAGTTCAGTATGGTGTTGAGTGTTAATTAATTGGCCATTATTGAAACGGGGGTCCACCTGAGGGAATTCTGTAAGTTTTCCATAGGGCTTTGTGTGCAGTGGGAGTGATGGTATCTGATCTCCCTGCTGGTGTATAAGTAGTGTGCTATTGAGGCCTTCACCGAACGAAGTCTATCCGTACAAGAAGAGCCTGCTTTTTTTTCTTATCCTTTTTTTAAAATAATTTTTTACTGAGGTGATATTCAGATAAAATTAGTCATTTTAAAGTGTACAGTTCAGTGGCATTTAGTACATTAACAGTCTTATGTATCCATCACCTCTGTGTAGTTCGAAGATGATCCATCACTCCAAAAGGAACCCAAGTGCACATTATTTGTCCCTCCTCATTCTTTCCCCTTCCCAGCCCCTGGCAATCACTAGTCTCTTCAGAAAGCCCTGTATCTGAATGTATTCTTCAGATACTGGAGACTAACTCCTGCAGTATCAACGTGTCTGAATTTTTAACCAGACCTGAGCCTTACATCTTTGTTCATACTTATCCTGAAGCTTTCTGACCTTGGTCAAAAATTTGATATTTTTTGGCAGAATGCCGTGCATCAGGCCTGTAATCCTAGCACTTTGGGAAGCCGAGGAGAGAGAATTGCTTGAGGCCAACCAAGAGTTTGAGACCAGCCTGAGCAGGAGTGAGACCATCTCTACAAAAAAATAAAGAAATTGGCTAGACGTGGTGGCACATGCCTGTAGCCCCAGCTACTTTGGAGGCTGAGACAGGAGGATCACTTGAGTCCAGGAGTTTGGGATTGCAGTGAGCTTTGATGACATCACTGCACTCTAGCCCGGGTGAGAGAGCTAGACCCTGTCTCAAAAAAAAATTTTTTTTAAGTATTTTTTGAAAACAAAAATCAGTGAGTGGTATAATAGTACAGATATAGCGTTTTGGTTTTGAGAACATTCTGTGAAACAATGCTTAACTATTGGCTTCTGAATGCAACAATTATTCTAATTTGACCTCCTATGTACAAATACTACTCTCCAGATTTCAGATCACTGAACCATTTATAGAACTGTGACCAGTGAGAGACAGCTTTTTAATAATTTATGCAGTTATAGATCCAAATTATTTGTTTTGGAAGCAGTAGAATAGCATAATAATTAGTATATGAAAAAAAGATAGGATCATATTTTATAAGTATAACCAAGTAAAATGCACCTTAATCTATTAGTTCTGTGATAAGAATAAATCATAAATAATGGAGGAGAAGAGAAAATTCAGGAAGAGGAAAAGCATTTTTGGAGTGGTTGCTTGCTCTTTGCTAGAATTAAAATATTTTATCTGTTAACCCCTTGATTCTCCTAAGGTTCTGTAAATACAATTATAATTACATTACCTTCAAGTTACAGAGTTTTGTAGGATGGACTACAGTTCTTCTTAATGGGTTTGACAAACTGAAATATATACAATTTAAAAGTCTTAGCTATACTACCATAAACAAATGGAATGGCTGAATAGGTACTCTATACTGCTAAAAGAATTTTTAAATAAAAAAGGACTATCAATAAGATTAGTAGTTAGTAAACAATTCTAACTTTACTATTGGTGCAAGTCCAGAAAACTTTAATGAGCTAGCAACATGTCTTTTATTTTTTCACCAGAATTGTTGGCACTGGGATGACTGTCTTCAAGTTACCATAAAACAAGATCACAAGCCAAAAAGTAACATAGGAAAAGATAAAAACTGGATCATTTTATCAGATTTTACTCAGGTTCATATACAGAAGGCTATAGGTAAGGATGAAATTATAGAGTAATAGAAATGCATATGTAGTACGGAAACTTGGTAATGCTCTTCTTTCTTGCATTGTAAAAACAAGGAGAAGATACTCTTTATCATGAGTGGAACTATGAAATGCCTTCTTCAGGATTGGGATTGTTCCATCTCCATTTTTTGTTTCTAGCACAATGCTTGCCACACAGTTGTTAATAAGTGTTTTTCCATTAATATAGGAAGGGTGAAATTATATAGTGTGAGAGTGGCATCTTGAATGAGGCTCAGAAACTCAGCAATGTCTTTCTTTCTTGAGTAGTAAAGACAAGGAGAGGAGACTAACAGAACATTGAAATACTTTCCTAGGGTAAAGACCATGCCTTCCTCATTTTTTATCTACCCAGCATTTGACATGTAGTGGACAGTCAAAAATATTTGTTGAGGCCGGGCGCAGTGGCTCACGCCTGTAATCCTAGTCCTCTGGGAGGCTGAGGCGGGAGGATTGCTTGAGCGCAGGAGTTTGAGACCAGCCTGAGCAAGAGCAAGACCCCTTCTCTATTATAAATAGAAAGAAATTAGCTGGACAACTAAAAATAGAAAAAATTAGCCAGGCATGGTGGTGTGTGCCTGTAGTCCCAGCTACCCGGGATGCTGAGGCAGGAGGATTGCTTGAGCCCAGGAGTTTGTGGTTGCTGTGAGCTAGGCTGATGCCACGGCACTCTAGCCCAGGAAAGAGGTGAGACTCTGTCTCAAAAAAAAAAAAAAAAAAAATGTTTGTTGAGTACATTCTCTCAACCAAGGGTAGTCATAATTGAGCATACTTAACAAACCTGAAGAAGAAATAAAAAGTTTAAAGAATATGGTCTTAGCTGAGCACAGTGGCTCATGCCTGTAATCCCAGTGCTTTGGGAGCCCAAGGTGGGAGAATCGCTTGAAACCAGGTGTTTGAGACCAGCCTGGGCAATATAGCAAGACCCCGTATCTACAAAAAATAAGAAAAGTTAGCTGGGCATGGTGACATGCACCTGTAGTCCTGGCTACTTGAAAAGCTGAGGTGGGAAGATGGCTTCCAGGCTATAGTGAGTTATGAGTGTGCCATTGTGTTCCAGCCTCAGCAACAGAGCAAGACCCCATCTCTGAAAAAAAAAAAAGGAAAAAGAAAAAGAATATGCTCTGAGACTAAAGAAAAAATTCCTGGGGCCATAATTATAGCTATCATTTATTGAATACCCACCATGTACCATGTACTTTGGTAGGTGCTTTTTATAATTGATCTCAAAATTTCACAATAATTTTCAAAATGTAGGTAATTTTAGGTAAGAAATAGAAAAGTTAATGCTTGCCTAAAGTCATATAAGTAGTGAGTGCTAGTGACTAAGCTGGGATTCAATCCTTAAGTCTGTCTAACTCCAAAAGCACTTTCCACTGTGCCAATATAATCCACTTATATAGATGCTTACTCAATATGTATTAGGAAATGTACCAAATTTGAGGAAAATCAGAATAAATAATATATAATCCCTTACTTCAAGGACCTTACAGTTTGGTGGGAGAGGAATGATTAAGTGGCGTCAGTAAATTACAAATAAAATGCTATGGAAACAGTTTTGGCTGAGGGAATGGTAAACTTATTGCCAAAGTTTTTGGGCTAGGCCTTGAAAAAACAGTGGGGGCCAGGTGGGGCTTGTATCCAGTATTGGATAGTGTTCAGTATGCTGAAACTTGGTAAGCAGGAAAGTATTACGTTCTGAGACAAAACTCTGTAGGCTGATCAAAGCCAGGCTGTGAAAAACCCTGAGTTTGAATCTCTTACTACATGTGTTCAGGTTAAAATCATCCTTTTCATAGGTTTATATGACCTCTCCTCCTCTAATACTGTGGTCCACAAGCCCCTGGCCACGCTGCAGAGCTCTACTGCCGACCCCCTCTCAGGGCCCCTCATCATGAGACTGGTCCCTGGTGAAAAAAAAGTTGGGGACTGCTGATTTACACCCATAACAATGCAAATGATTCTTGTTCTTGGCAATGCAAATGGATTTTTATCCAGTAGAGAATATAAATCTCTGTAAGTCAAATTCTATAATGAATTGGTTGTAACTTCTTAGTGGTTTCCTTATTAATCACTAAGTTACAGAAAATTACTAAGTTAAATAATATCTCTGACACTTAACATCTTGATTCATGTTCTTTATGTGTTTTTATGAGAATCATGATTTTACTATTTTGGAAATTATACTTTAAAATTATTTATATAATACAAATATAAGTAGTTAAATATAAGTGTGCATATATATGGATTTTTTAAAAGTACCTATATGGGGCTGGGTGTGGCTACTCACACCTGTAATCCTAGCATTTTGGGAGGCTAAGGTGGGAGGATTGCTTGAGGCTAGGAGTTCCAGACCAGTTTCAGCAAGAAGCAGACCCTGTCTCTACAAAAAACTAGAAAAATTAGCTGGGCATGATGGTGCACACCTGTAGTCCCAGCTATTCAGAAGGCTGAGGTAGGAGGATCACTTGAGCCCAGGAGTTTGAGGTTGCAGTGAGCTATAATGATATCACTGCACTCTAGCCCCAGTGACAGAGTGAGAGTCTATCTCAACAACAACAACAACAAAAAAGGTACCTATATGATGTGCTGAAAAGATTCAACAGCACATTTTTTTAAAACTAAGAGTAATATTTTACCTTTTCACAAACAATGCATGCACATTGATGATAAATTAATATATATTTATAAGCAAGAAGAAAATTAAAAAATAAAAACATTTATAATCTGACCATCCAGGAATAATAATTCTGTTAAGATCTTAAAATACAATGTTTCAAACTTGTTTTTTTGGTATTTATGTAATATTTTTCTACGCAAGGATAATACTGTACATATTGATTTAAGCCTGTTTTTCAGAAATTTTGAGTGCATAAATGAGCATATTTTTGACGGTTATATTTTAAAGATTGTATTTCAGCATTACTGAGGAGTGGGGGCCCACAAAGTTTCTTGTTAGCTATTTTAGCTGTAATAACTTTGCAGGTGACATGTCATTACTTTAGAAATGAAAACGTGTTAAATGGGCATATTAAATCACCAAACTAAAGCAATATATTTTAATTCTCTGAATTATAAGAGGTGGCCACTCTGTGTGGGATCTTAGAAATCTATCTGTACATGCATCATGGTAAATGATTTTTTTTTTTATTGTTGTTTGTTTTCTTTGAAAAAGAAGATGGCATGGAGGTTATTAGGGGTTTGAGGGTGGGAAAGAACTAGAAACTACAAAGGAAATGAAGCCTGGCGCATCAGTATAGGAAAGCAGTTCTATCCTAGCTGTTAACATTTAAAAAGCCCTTTCAAAGACTAAAGAAATAAAGGCTACAAATGTCTGGAGCTTGAAATGGCTTTTATACTTTTGAACCTGTTATAAAAGCTTTTCTTAGAACTCTCCTTCTTCTCCCTCCCCCAAAACAAAATAGTTGGGGGAAAAAAAAGAAAATTAAACAGGAAAAGACCAGATGTAAAGGATATTGCCACAGCTTATTTTAAATTTCTGAGCCAAAAGAAAAGCTTAAAAAAAACAAAAACAGAAACAAAAACAAAGAGGAAGAAGTGCCATATTGTAAAGTTTGAAGGAAACAAAGAGAATGAGTGGTTGTATGCTTGGATATTGTGAATTGCTAATAGCTCAAATGTAGGTGCGTTTCCAGCAGGAATCAATATCTCTTGATTCTGCTGCTCCTAAACGCGTTTACAAACAGGCTGCAAAAAGAGAGAAAGAGGGTAACGTGTGTTGAGACTATTCCGTTTTAATACAGTATTTGAACGCAAATGTTCTATAAGTCTTCATGAAGAGTAAGTTTTAGAAAAAAACGTTCAAAGGACGTGGATTACCAATTCTTGTAAAGTTCCTCACCAAAAGGCCAATTATGACTTTTCTTCCCTGTTTTATGATTTATTCATTATTTTATTATAACTGAAATGGAAGAATGAATAACTGACATTTGGTGACTTGTAGTTTTTTTCTTTTAGCATTATAAATCATCAAGATTTCTGAAGAAATCCAAGTCTCTCTAATGGAATCTAACTCTACTTAAATTAAAAACTTTAAAAGTCTTGCAGTGTAATATGAAAGTTCTAAATTTTTATCTTGTTACTGATATTAATTTGGTCTTGCCCAACTCACCTAACTTCCAAGTCTCTCCTATCTCTAAAGCTCTGTAATTTAGTTTAATAAATGTGAAAATAATGTTGAGGATAAAATCACCTTAAAAAAAAAAATCTCAGGCTGGGTGCAGTGGCTCATGCCTGTAATCCCAGCACTTTGGGAGCCTGAGGTGTGAGGATCACTTGAGGCCAGGAGTTCAAGACCAGTCTTGGTAACATAGTGAGACCCTGTCCCTACAAAAATTTTTAAAAAATTAGCCAGGTATGGTGTTCTGCCTGTAGTTCCATCTACTCAGGAGGCTGAAGTGGGAGGATTGCGCCAAGGAGCTCAAGGCTGCAGTGAGCTATGGTTGTGCCACTGCACTCCAGCCTGGACAACACAGTAAGACACTGTCTCTATAAGACAACCAAAAAAACTCAATTTAGCAAAAATATTTCTAATTCCAAATGGTGTCTTAATTAGTAATATAAAACAAAATTTTAGTATGACCACAGATTTTTATTTTTGAATAAATATTTTAGTACACAAATCCTAACTGTATAGCTCATTCATCACAAGATGAACATGTCTATGTAACCCTTGCCCAGGCGAAGAAATGAAATATTTTCAGTGCCCTTGAAGCCTTCTTTCTCACCCGATTACTGGCCCCCTACCACTGTCAAAGGTAACTATCTTGACTTCTAAGATTATAAGTTAATTTTTCTGGTTTTTCAACTTTATTTAAATAGAATCGTATAGTATATATAGTTTTATATCTGGCTTCTTCTACACAATGTTTTATTTGTGAGAATCATTACTATTGTTATATAGTAGTGGTTGGTTCATTTTATTTCTATATAGCATTCTATTTTATGAATTCACTTGTTGATGGGAATATGGATTGTTTCCAGTTTTTGGCTATTATGAATAATGCTTCTATGAACATTTTTTATATCAATGTGCATGCATTACTGTTGGGTATATGCTTAGGAGTAGAAAATAATGTCAAAAGGTTTTCCAAATACCTTGTACCAATTTATATTCCCACATGCTCAGACCATAGAATTTGTATTGTTCCTTTGTGACTATTAGAATGAAATGATCTATAATATGAAGCATTTGAACTTTTTCAGAAGGAAATGGTATATGGATACTGATCAAGCTTACTAATGCTTTTTATTAATGGGTGGGGTCTTTCTATGTTGCCCAGGCTGGCCTCTCACTCCTAAGCTCAAATGATCCTCCTGCTTGAGCCCCCCGAGTAGCTGGGAGTATAGGTGTGTGCTGTGGCACCTGGCTACTAATGCTTATTTTAAAAAATATTATAGTTCTACTCTTTGGTGACTGGAACTCTGGAATTTCTCACTACCTATCATTTCATACAGGGAAAAGCAATTTTTTTTTTGCTAATTTTTATTCCCTCAGAGAACTGAGAGTGGTTAGAAAAAAGTAAAACTTCGGAATCATTAAACTATTGTTTTCATTTTCCTTTTTACTTCCTTACCTAAGTAGTGGGTTTTTTGTTTGTTTTTTGTTTTTTTTCAGATAGGGTGTCCTTCTGTCACCCTGGCTGGAGTGCAGTGGCATCATTATAGCTCACTGCAATGTCCAACTCCTGGGCTCAAGCCATCCTCCTGCCTTAGCCTTCTGAGTGGCTGGGACTACAGGCATGCCACGCCTGACTAATTTTTCTGTTTTTTGTAGAGGTGAGGTTTTGCTCTTGCTGAGGCTGGTCTCAAACTCCCAGCCTCAAGCAATTCTGCTGCCTCAGCCACTGTGCCCGGCTAAATAGTGTTTTAATAATAATAAACTCCTTTAGCTGTTATAATGTTCTTGAATACATAGTACTTTCTGCTTGTAGCAGAGAGAAAGTTAATGTTTATTGTCTGTTCCTGCAATGTTTATGTCCCTCTTTTATTCCCTTCTCCTTTTTTTTTTTCTAATTCTCATTGGAAGTATAAGTTTTCATTAAGGACCTTGCTTCCTATGGGCTATCCACAACAACACATCAATCACAAGCTATTTCTTTCAGGAAAATAAAACACCAAAGACTAACAACTATAAAAATCCTATTTATGACAGTGAGACAGTACTGTTCTATAGAAAAATAATGTGAGTCACAAATGTGAGTGACATATGTAATTTAAAATTTTCTGGTAGCCACACCAAAAAAAGTAAAAATAGTTTAATTAATGTTAATATTGTATTTTATGTAACCTAATATATCTAAAGTAATTTCAATGTGTAATCATTACAAAAGTTACTGAGATATTTTACATCATTTTCTTTTGTACTAAGTCTTCAAGAATCTGGTATGTATTTTATACTACAGGTATGTATTTTATACACATCTCAGTTAGGGCTAGTCACATTTCCAGTGCCTAATAGCCAAGCAAGTGGCTATTGGCTACCATGTTGGGTAGTACAGATTTAGTCTTTCCATGATAAAATGGGAGAGTGCTCCATGCTGTAAAAGGTAGATATGATTTACTCACATTTTTAGCAGTATTCTACTGTAATAAACAATAGTAATGAGTTGTTAGTCTATGTTTGACATAGGATTTTGAGTTTTTAAAAATGAGTAGGAAAAGTCTCTAAACTACTGAAATTCATTCTTTGAAACTTTTCCAACAGGAATGTTTTGCCAGATTCTAAATGACAACTTTTAAATTGGAGCCTTGACATCTATAGAAGTTCAGTATATTCTGAGGTAATTCATATATTCTCATGAGAAGCAGCAAGGGACACATCTGGTGGACATTAAAGACCAATGAAAATTAAAAGATACAACATTTGAAACTACTGGTAGGTAAATAGCAAAGGTATTCATAATAACTGTGAAATTTTTATAAAGGAAAAACAGTGAACTTGACAGATTGTATGAAAAAAACTTTGAAAGCTTAGCATAGTAACTTTAGGAAAGTTGGAAATCAGTCAGACAAAAGTCCCACAGAAGCAGAATTTTCTTCATAGAACAATGTTGTACATAATTTTTTATTCACTGGGATAGTCTAGATAAATCTATTTGAACTATAATATAGTTGAATTATTTATCATTTGAAGTAATAAATACTGTTGCAATGCTAAAAGAATTTATATTTTATTCTAATACTTTTGAAAAATTATGTAGAATTCTTTAGATGGTGAGGAAGAAGGTAGATGGAAACATGGCTGTTTTTAAGAACTAAATGGTTAATGATAGAGCTTGTTTTTTCTAGTTTTTATTATGGAAATTAAAAAATATATTCATACCTAGACATGATAGTGAGTGTGGAAACCATGTGCTTAAAAGGGAAATAAAACGTTCTTGGCAAAGAAAAGTTGCATCAAAGTTTCCTTCATTGGTCACCAGGTGACAGTAGCAGCTTGAGATAGTTTAGTAGGGACCTGATTTGAGCTCTGGGGGAATGGAAGGAGCTGGAGGCAGTAGGCAGATGTGATAAGGTAGGGTAAGTAAATTGATACATGGCTAAGTGCTTTGTAGACTAGTGAATGGATTCTGGAAGTGGGCTGTGTAGGATGCTGGAGTTTAGTTGTTCCTTCTTTTATCTTTTATCTGTGGTTTTTATTAACTATCGATACTTTGCTTAATTTCTTATTTAGTTTCAAAATTATACAAATTTTATATTTTGTATGAATTTTGAAGAGTTACTGGCTATCAGGAAAACTTACAGTAAATTTTTAGGAACAAAGTGTGATTTCTCTGAGAAAGTTTACTCTAAATGTGTTATTCTTATGAAGTAAAGTATTGTTTATATTGTGAAGTAAATCATTTATAATGTAAAATACAGAACAATTTTGTTTATATTTTCAACTTTTTTTAAAAAAACAATTATGTGAAAGATTTTGGCAACCAAATGCTTTGTGTACTACTGTTATATTTTTTCTTTTATACTGTTATCTGACTTTGTAAATTGTTACTAAATTTTTTTTTTTTTTTTTGAGACAGAGTCTCACTCTGTTGCCTGGGCTAGAGTGCCATGGCGTCAGCCTAGCTCACAGCAACCTCAAACTCCTGGGCTCAAGCGATTCTTCTGCCTCAGCCTCCCAAGTGGCTGGGACTACAGGCATGTGCCACTCTGCCCAGCTAATTTTTTCTATATATTTTTAGTTGGCTAATTAATTTCTTTCTATTTTTAGT